>NIVC01003777.1:0-10000 GCA_002269645.1 Macrostomum lignano
GTCCAATCTTCTTTTGCTGAATTGTGTGAATAATATGGTTTTTAGATTGTAGCTTTGAGAACTCATGTGATGTCTTTTTGTTGCAATTCAAGGCGTCTCTGTATTCAGCTTCATTAATTTCCTTCCTAACCACAACGTTTCGGAATTCCCTTTGATTTTTTTATTGGGTCTGACGACTCACATTTTATAAAATAGGACTTTGCTCTCAACAATGAATTCAGTGATTATGTCACCAGCAATCTCGTCCTTCATTTTCCCAATCACTTTCTTGTTAGTGGCGTCAAACACTGATCACCATTCAGCGTCCTGCAAGATTTCGTCATACTCAGACAAGTCAAAAACTCTTTTTGCTGCAGCATGTCCTGATAAATGTCTTCTGTTTGAATGTCCATAATAAAACTGTCTGTGTCAGTGTACAAGAGTTTCATTTTATCCTTGTACTGCTGCTTCATGCATAGAAGAATTGGTACATCAGACGTTTTGATTCGTCGAGAACAGTGACACCTGTATAGATCGGCTTGCGCAGCGTCACCTTGGTTTTGTAAAATATGATCACACCTAAGTAGCTATTAAAGATATGGAGTTCTTTGAATGTTGGCTTTGACAAATTTGCCTGAATAACATCAGGCTCTGATGAGGTAACAAGTTTCAGGTTTGTTCTTTTCCGCTCATTCTCAAGAGTCTTGCCATAGACAGAGTTGTTGGCCAACTTAAAGAGGTTCTTGTCAAAGTCGTTGGTTGCTTTGGTCCTAAACTGGGTGTTCTTATCAATGTAGGGTTTCATCCACGCTTCCTCTGTAAATGTAAGAGCCCTGTGAACTTTGGTGACCCTGCAACCAAGTGAGATAAAATACTGAAGCAGTTTGTAATGGATTTTGTAACGTGTCTTGTTGTTTAGATTCTGTGTTAGTTTCTCTGTATGTTCTTTTTCTGTTCCTGACAGGTGCCAAGTTCCATTATTATCATTGGGAGTTTCGATTATTTTCGGGCACTTGATGTTCTCTGGAAGGGTGGAAAGTCAGAGAAATAGTCGTGAAGCTCTGGTGGAATGTAAACATCAACCTCATAAATGGCAGCCAATGAAAAGTCCCATTTGAATTCTGATGAGGGTAGCCATCGAAAATCTCTAACTGGAAGATCTTGACTCATCGCCCACCCGTAGAGATTATTAGCGTCCAAGTAAGTAATGTAGTTTGAGGGCTGCTCCTTATTGTAAGATTCAATGTAGGGATTGTTTGCTTTTGCATACCTGTTAACGCAAATTGAGATTCCCCCTCGCTTTGACGATTCGACAAAATTGTACATGTCAATGTCTGTAAGAAGTTCAATGTACCAATCTGGATCTTGATCCCATTTCATTTTAAGCAAAGATTCCCAGCTAGTGGCAGGCAGAGACACATAATGTGCTGGATCGAGGCCATATGCTGTGTACCAGGTGTATCTGAAGGTTTCAAACACATCGGCCAGCAGAAACACATCTGTGTAGAGGTAAAGCAGGTGATACTGGAAGAAGTTTTGACAATTAAAGTAATTATAGACATGCTTCGCGTGCTCATAGTTTTGTCAGAGATTCCAGAGTCTGTTAGCTTTGAAAAGAACTTCTCCTGTGGTGGTAAACCTTCTTCAAATACGTGATACCCAGTAATATTTTCATAGGGGTAGAAGCCTTTGGTTCTCAGGAGTTTAAATGATTCATCAGTGTTGTTAATTTTACTTGCAAACATCTTTGTATATGTACATTGTTCATCTTTTAGATTCTTGCTTAGTTCGTCTAGACTGGCAGCTAGAAATTGATATGAATCCTTCAGTCTTATTTTACCTGTACCCGAATTATCCTGTTTAATATCAACACACTTAAACTTCTCCTTGTTCTCTGCGATGCAATCAAGGTGTATGTCTGGAATCATGCCGATTTTTTCAACTATTAAATGCATGTCATAGTTCTTTGCGTTGTGACAAAATATCGTTAGATCATGAATGTTCGATTTTAGCTTTAGATTACAGGTGTTATGCGCTGCACCTCTAAATTTCCCAGTAAGTGGCAGTGGTCCCTAACGGTGGGGTTTTTAATATTAGTGCAAGTTAAATGTTTCCTGCAGATGTGGCAATGAGTTGCTGATAGGAAATTGCTTTCATCCTCCTCAGACATACATTATTGGAACAGGTTGAAGGGTGCTAATCACTTTTTGCAACTCTAACATTCTGGCAATAAACTGCTCCACACACTGCTCTCCAAAGAAATAATTATACTCAACAAGTCCTTTTGTATTAATAAAGGCATATGCTACTGAATTGGGGATATGTTTTTGAGTTTGAGTTTGTTTTTGAGTTGAGTTTGTTTTTGAGTTGGAGTTTGTTTTTGAGTTTCTGGCACGATTGAGCATTCGAAATCAGCATATACAACAAATGGGAGCTTCTCCATCTTGTGATAGTTCTTAAACCGGAGATACTTCTCTTCAGCTGAAGGAAGAGAGCAGTTTGTCGGGTGATCCTCGCATGATAATTCATGCTCTGTTAGTTTTTCAAAGCGTTCAGGTCCACTGTAATGCTTAAGGCACAAGCGGCAGATGGCAACAGCCTCGTGATGATTATTCAACTGCTTGTGAATGAGTCTTGAAAGATCTTTAATCCAAACATAGTGAGCCTCCTCTAGTAAATTACCAATCACTAGAAGATCCACTTCAGTCCGCCTTTTCCCCTCGGGATCTAAAACGTCTTTGCTACATCTGACCGGTTGAACTTTCTCAGTTTTTCACTCCACTCAAAGACTGTGATTCTAATTTTGTTATTAAACACTTCTTCTAGCTTTGGGATCTGAGAGATTGCCAAGCCTCCTTTGTCAAACCTGATTCCCTTCTTTTCGCATTCAATGAGATAGTAGTTAAAATAATTTTGATAATTTGAGGTTCTTTCGGGGTGGTGAGGGACACTAAAAAGTGCAGAAAGAACTGCCCATAGAGCACAGCAATTGTCTTTATTTTTAACATTTATGCAAGCTTTTTTACCGGCTAGCTTATGCGGGAGCTCTATATAAGAGGAGGCTTTAAGTGGGTCATATTTCATGACCTGACAGTCGCTCTTTGAATCCCTCCACGACCCATCCGGAACCTCTGGATGTAAACGCTTCAATTTTCTTATTGACATCTTGAAGGAAAGGATCCAGTGTGTCTGTTGGGGTGAATGGCTTTGCCTTTGTTGTCATGTAATACTCGAGATGCTCAGTGGGTTTTGCAGGCATATAAAACGCAATCTTGAATGATATCTGTAGTTTAAAGGTCTTGCGTGTTTTGAGTGTGTGATCAACAACTGATTGGATGCTGTCTTTATAGTCGTAGATGTTTGCGGTGGTACCGTTGGTACCGTTAATTGGGATTGTGTACTCTATATAATGTTCTGTAAACTTCGTCTGTGCAAAATTAATCTCTTCAGTGGCAAGCTCCGACTCTTTTAAATGGATTAATTGCTCTAATTTCTCTTGTTCCTGCTTATTTTGTGGGTACTTTGCTTTTTCACCAGTGAGAGTTTCATATTTGTTAACTAAGTTGCGACTCCTCTCTTGGTGTTCCTTTGCAGAATTTTTTATAGGCGCATACTGGTTTGATTCTAATTGATTGATGATTTCCAACTGTTTTTCATAGCTTCCCAGGTGACCAGGGTCGGTGTTGAACTTTTGTTTGCATGCTTCTCTTAGTGAATTACTTTTGTCTTGAAATGAGACGCCTTTTGAAAAATATTTGTTGACTAAATCTCTTGCTGGATTAGCTTTTGGCATTTTTCTCGAAAATATAAAAAAAATTTTGAGGGTTACCACCCTGATAGAAAAGTTGAACTGTTTCTACATCCTATCAGTAGTATTAGGTTTATGAAGCTGGATAAAGTGGGGTTTTAAACCTCATCACATCCGCATTATTGTAAACCCAGCATTGTGCAGTGTCATGATGGCTTTGACAATGTCAGACTTGCTTATAGAATTTTCATTCTCACAATCATCACAATCATCAAAATCAGGGCACCCATCTCCTGCCTTAATCGTTATACCTTTATCTCTTGCAATCTTTTGCAATTCTAGCTGGTGGGCCCTATCATTCCCAGCTTTAACAGCAGTTGCTACACCTCCAGCTACACCACCTGCGGCACTCACAGCGCCTGCAATGATCGGAATAAGAGCTGCTAATGGTAGGATTCCTCCTGACTTTTCATCTGTGATGCTGTGTCTTTGTTCATTACACTGAACTATTTGCTGCGTGGGATCGATTTTTACTTTGATACCTTTAATTGATATAAGACCTGGTTTCTTTGATTCAATGATTTTATTGAGTTTATTGATGGTTCTGGTTTCAATCTTTGTCATTTTTTATTTTAATATTTTAATTAATTTCCGTGTCAGCTGGTATCACTAGGAGTTCAGCTCTAGTGAATGACCGCGTGGGGGATTTAGGGTTAAAGGTTTGAGATAAAAAGTAATAGTCTCCAGAGTCGGAGGTAAAATGTCTGTCTATTTTATGTACATCAAGGCTGAAGTATGGATCTGTAGCTCTTCTTTTAGTGTCCTTCTCTAGCTCTCCAGGTAGATATAAAAAGCGTAGAAACTCAGAGTTTGTCAGTATGTATGGTGATTCAACTCCTGGAAGCTTAGGGTAGTTCGAGGTGTGTTTTGTGTTGTGTGTGTTGTGTGGGGTTGTCGTGTTGTTGTCTGTTTTATGAGATGACTTAAGTTCGACAGTGTCTTGTTTAATTGCATGGGATGGTTTCAATCCAGTCATGCGTGTGACTTCATTGTTCAGTTGCTCTATAACAGTGGGGAGCCGGTCTGTCCACTTGGTATAGTATTGGCCACTTTTTAGTTTCAGCTCTTCAGCTGTCTGCTTAGTGAATAGCCTCTTGGCTAGAGTTAGATTGAATCTTTCCACAAAAGCCTGGTCTCTGTGGAGCTCAGTTCTTCCATAGCGAATTTTTGTGTCATACTTATGTAGAAGTGATATCACTGCACCCATGAATTCTTTACCCGGGTCCGTCATAAAGATTTCAGGGTAACTAAGGGGTGAGTTTTTATAAATATCTTGCAGTGCGCTGGCAACAACCTCTGACTTCTTCGTCTTGAGTGGGCGAGCTTCCTTATATCTGGAAGCAATGTCAATAATTGTAAGAGCATACTTGTAGCCTGAGTCATTGGGGAGAAACAAAAGATCTGCTTGGTGCGCTTCATTAGGTTTATAAATACTGAAATGGGGCCTTTCAAATTTTACTGGTGGGAAATAGACTTGAAAGACAGCCTGCTTAGAGAGCCATTTTTCTACTGTAGCTTTTGGTTCCTTACTCAGCTCCATGAGTTTACTAACGGCATTTTTGCCTACAAAGAAACCTTTGTCGCTGTAGTAGAGTTTTTTAAGTTTCTGATCTGTCATTTATTTAAAAAGAAAATTTTAAATAAAATAATGCAGCGCTCTGGTGGTAAGTTAGATTCACATGGACTGATAGAAAAGCTTCCTCATCCGAACAAAGGCTGGACACTTCCCGGCTATAAATATTGCGGGCCTTTGAATCCACTTGAAATACAGCTAGATAAAAACAATAATCCACATCCTGAGCATGAGCCTGTGAACGAGCTAGACTCTGTCTGCATGTGGCACGATGTTAAATATAGAGATTTTCCTGAGGAGAAGAATCGCTGGGACAAAGAAATGCTTAAGAGACTAGACAATATAGGGGCTTCAAGCGGGTGGAAGGAGTCGATCGCTCGGAAGCTAGTTAAAGCTGTTATTTTTAGTAAGGCAAAGTTGGGTTTGGGGGTTCAAGGCGAAGGTGGGTGTTTGGGGAGAGAGGGCGGGTGTGCGGAGTGCTCGGGAGCGGGGTTTATTTTGTGTGCTCCAAACGAGGTATTAGGAAGACTGCTGAAAGAGCTGGGGGTTGAGAGAGGCGCTTGAGTCGGGAAAGATTATTCGCAGCCAAGCGCAACAGCTGCATTTTGAAAGGGGGTGGGGTAACTGCTATTTGCTGAGGGAGCGCAGCTGTTGCGAATGTACAAGTTCCACGCGTGCTTTCCTTTCCTTTCCTTTCTTTCCTTTGTATTGCGCACGCCAAATAAAGAATTAGAAAGACTGCTGAACAGTTTACATTGATAAACAACTGAAGGACTGTAGCGACAGATTATAGTCGCTATATAGTTTATTAGTTTATTATAATTTTTCATGTGGTAAGCAACGTGGCAACAACAGAGCATGCAGCAGAAGACAGAATGCCTATCGTAGGTAAATAATAATAATAATTGATTACAACTGCCCAATGGGCAGATGTGCAATCGACAGCTCAGCCGCAGCTATTGCGCGGCGCATCTTAAGGCTGCGTACGGCTGTTCAGTCCAAGGACTGGGGGTCGCCACACACACCCTCAATTACCCCAGCTAATGCTGGCACCCATTTTACAGCTGGGTGAACTGAAGCAATGCGGAGTAAAGTGCCTTGCTCAAAGACACAGATTGTTGCAGTGGGATCGGGAATCGAACCCTCAACCTTCATTCAAGTAGTGAGTCCGACGCCCTAACCACTAGGCTATAACCCCGTATGTGCAGGGTCTAAACTATGCAACAATATAAAAGGTTTCTGGGTGAGCGCCTGCTTTTTCTCCAGCCCTTCTCTCACCCGTCTTGCCCTACCGCCTCTCATTCCAAGCCTGTCCTCTGGGTGCCTCTCTCTCTTCGCAACTAGCTCTACGCTCTCCTAGTCAAACAGCCACCTCAGAAAATGAAACCGCTGGTTTCAAATTTTGAGGTGGGTGATCTGAGTTCTGCACTGCTTCTCTAGCCTCCGCAACTAGCTCTACGCTCTCCCGAGCTCATTCTATTTGTAGTCAAACATAACACTAGCGATCTCGCGCTGGGGGGTAGAGGGGCGCCTGGGAATTTTGAGTCTCCCGTTGTACTGAAATCTCCTTCCCCTTGAGCTCCTCTCCCTTTCCCTTCCCCAGCAGTCCGGGCCAGAGCACTGGGCTCTCTTTGCACAGGGGCGCCGCGCCACCTCAGAAAATGAAACCGCTGGTTTCAAATTTTGAGGTGGGTGATCTGAGTTCTGCACTGCTTCTCTAGCCTCTGCAACTAGCTCTACGCTCTCCCGAGCTTAGTCAAACAGCCACCTCAGAAAATGAAACCACTGGTTTCAAATTTTGAGGTGGGTCTACACTGCTGCGCTATCCAGTTCTCACCCGCCCTGCCACTCACTGCATGCAGTCCGCGCATTCCGCCACAAGTCCCCCCCCCCTTCTCTCTCCCCCCCCTTCTCTCTCCAGAATTGCAGAGGGTTGAGGGTTGAGCCGGGCGGGAGGGGTCTTTCGTTTTCTAGCCTCCACAACTAGCCGCTCCGTTTTCTTCTACGCTCTCCCGAGCTTAGTCAAACAGCCACCTCAGAAAATGAAACCACTGGTTTCAAATTTTGAGGTGGGTGATCTCTTCTACGCTCTCCCAACACATTGTATGGGTTTTATTTTTAGAACTTACGTCTACACTCTACAAGGTACAACCTTCTGGGTGATCCCTCCGTTTTCTTCTACGCTCTCCTAGTCAAACACCCACCTCAGAAAATGAAACCGTTGGTTTCAAATTTTGAGGTGGGTGATCTGAGTTCTGCACTGCTTCCAGCAGAAACATTTGTCTACACTGTCTCAAGCAAATTTGCTATTTTAATCAAACACCCACCTCAGAAAATGAAACCAGTGGTTTCAAAATTTGAGGTTGGTGTCAACATTAGTAACTATCCAAGGATAACTTGCTATTATTGTAGCTTCATGAGTTGCTAAATAAACAATAGATAGGTAATTTAAAAGTTAAAACAACAAGCCTTCGTCCACTTCCTGTTGCAGCATCGCAAGGGCCTCTGGCAAGTATGCAATCATCGACTTCAGCTTGTGCAGGGACATTGCAGATCTTTGTAGCACCGGATATTTCTCAGCTTGGTCAGCCAATTTCATCAGAAAGTTGGTCCACTGGCTGGTGAACGGTGCACGTCTTTTCAGCTCGTTGAACTGTTCCTTACTGAGAACCCGCTCCATTCTCAGAAAGATCCTGCCGAGCTGTAGGCCGTTTGCAAAGCCATGCTTACCATACCGTTCAACTAGCTTATGAAGGTTGGCAATCTGTACAAGCACTGCGTCGATTGTAAATGTTCCCTGCATAAATTCTTCTAGAGAATGCACTGGCACAGGCTCACTGTTGGTTTTATAGGCCGTGCGCAACTCGTCCAGAGCCTTGCTGATTTGTGATTGCTTGTCGGTAGTTTTCGCTAGCCGTCCATTGATAGTTGGCTTCACGATTGGTGACCGAGCAATTGCATTGTATTTATCGGCCCAAAGATTCCAGTTGTCGAGATCTTTACTAGAAAAAACCGCCTTGATGAAGTTCTCCAGATTTTGGATGTAAACGTTGTTGCCTGCTTGCATTTCTTCATCCATGGCAAGATCCAGAGATTAAGCTAGTCAAAAATAAGAAGTTGCTGGCTCAGCGAGTTGAGGCGGGGTGAGGCGAGGCGGGGCAGGCAGGGTGAGGCGAGGGGCGGTGTGAATCGGCTGTATATATACCATTGGTGTGGGCTCGGGAATCCACGGATTCTCTTTTTGTTCTAGAATTTTCTAGAATTCGAATTCTAGAAGGGAAACCCGCAGATTTTCTACTTATAGCCAGTATTTTCTATTAATGGTTGATTGGGGTTGCCTGGGAAAGATCTAGGAAGACTGCTGAAAGAGCTGGGGGTTGAAAAGGCTGGGGGTTTAAACAAGGAACTAAATGGGCGTTTCTGAAGCTAGGCAAGGGATCTTCTGAGCTAGTTAGGGTTGAGCTGGGCAAAAGCTTTTTTCTCTATGCTGCACACGCCGCTCGCGCTATGACCAGAAACAGCTGCCATACCCATTCCGCTATCACCCACCCGCCACACAGCAAAATACCATGCGTAAAAATATCTATTATTGCAGTCTTAAAGTCTTAAAGCGTATCGTAACGACATTCTACAATTGCTTAATGATTTCTGCAAAGTTATAATAGCTGTCGTAATCTTTTACATATGTTACTCCGTACTTATGAAACCAGTGTCTTTGGAGAGCTAGGTTAATATTAGGGACATTGATATCAACGTCGGGCCAATATTTTCTCATGTATTCGCTGCATTCAAGTTTGCATTGGTACTTGGATTTGTACAATGGATTAGGCTGAGTATAATAAGAACCTGGAGAGACAACTGGAAACATTTTATTGAGAATTTATTATTTTTTTTCAAAGGGTAAGGACCCTGCGCTGATAATTTAAAGTCTTAGGGATCTGGTAGCACGTTGCAAATTGAATGTGGGCCCCATGGGGAGAAGAATTCAGATTATTTTCTTATTGTTTCGAAGATGTTAGTGGATTATGTCAGTGTCAGTGAACATAACAGGTGTTAGTGGACACCTGCTCTGATTCTGTCAGGGATAATATGGATGGATTTAATACGATTATGTTCGAAGTTTTCGGAGCAAGTGCGACCCCTCCACTTTTTCATGATTCTGTCGGGGATAATATGGATGGATTTAATGGGATTATGGAGGACGTTTTGTGAGCGAGTGCGACCCCCCTTTTTTTCTGATTCTGTCAGGGATAATATGGATGGATTTAGGTGGATTATGGAGGATGTTTTGTGAGCAGGTGCGACCCCCCTTTTTTTCTGATTCTGTCAGGGATAATATGGATGGATTTAGGTGGATTATGGAGGAGGTGAAAAATTTTGTCCCAGAAGCCCCCTCATGCCCTCTACTCTAACGGGGTAGAAAAACAAGGGGGTTGAAAACTAGGCAGGGCTATAGCTAACGGGGTAGAAAAACAAAGGGGGCTGAAAACTAGGCAGGGCTATAGCTAACGGGGTAGAAAAACAAGGGGGGTTGAAAACTAGGCAGGGCTATATCTAACGGGGTAGAAAAACAAGGGGGTTGAAAACTAGGCAGGGCTATAGCTAACGGGGTAGAAAAACAGGGGGTTGAAAACTAGGCA
>NIVC01003777.1:15000-77256 GCA_002269645.1 Macrostomum lignano
CAGCACACAAAGCCACACTCATCAGCACACAAAGCCACACTCATCAGCACACAAAGCCACACTCAACAGCAGACAAAGCCACACTCATCAGCACACAAAGCCACACTCATCAGCACACAAAGCCACACTCATCAGCACACAAAGCCACACTCAACAGCAGACAAAGCCACACTCAACAGCACACAAAGCCACACTCATCAGCACACAAAGCCACACTCATCAGCACACAAAGCCACACTCAACAGCAGACAAAGCCACACTCATCAGCACACAAAGCCACACTCATCAGCACACAAAGCCACACTCATCAGCACACAAAGCCACACTCAACAGCACACAAAGCCACACTCATCAGCACACAAAGCCACACTCAACAGCACACAAAGCCACACTCATCAGCACACAAAGCCACACTCATCAGCACACAAAGCCACACTCATCAGCACACAAAGCCACACTCAACAGCACACAAAGCCACACTCATCAGCACACAAAGCCACACTCAACAGCACACAAAGCCACACTCATCAGCACACAAAGCCACACTCATCAGCACACAAAGCCACACTCATCAGCACACAAAGCCACACTCATCAGCACACAAAGCCACACCCAACAGCACACAAAGCCACACTACAGACCAAACAAGCCCTCTCACCTGGGTCAGCGCGCTGCACTCCACATACTTGACCGCCCTCAGCTCCCTGGCCAGCTTGTCTCCCTGCTCGGGAGCAACGCAGCGCTGCTTGTTCTTGGCCAGCTTCTCCTGTACAGCCTGGTCATTGCGCAGGTCGCTCTGCGTGCCCACCAGGATGAAGGGAGTTTTCGGGCAGTGGTGCATGATCTCCGGCACCCATTTCTCTTTCACGTTCTCAAAGCTGGCCGGATTAACGATGGAGAAGCAGACCAGAAACACGTCGGTCTGGGGGTAGGACAGCGGCCTGAGGCGGTCGTAGTCCTCCTGCAGGAGCGGGGCGGGGATGCTTGCTGAGAAACTTGGAGGCCAGCTTGAGGATCTGGGAGGCTGACCCAGCAACTGAGGATCTGGGAGGCTGACCCAGCAACTGAGGATCTGGGAGGGTGAAAATGACTCAGCCTGAGGATCTGGGAGGGTGAAAATGACTCAGCCTGAGGATCTGAGAGGGTGAAAATGACTCAGCCTGAGGATCTGAGAGGGTGAAAATGACTCAGCCTGAGGATCTGGGAGGGTGAAAATGACTCAGCCTGAGGATCTGGGAGGGTGAAAATGACTCAGCCTGAGGATCTGGGAGGGTGAAAATGACTCAGCCTGAGGATCTGGGAGGGTGAAAATGACTCAGCCTGAGGATCTGGGAGGGTGAAAATGACTCAGCCTGAGGATCTGAGAGGGTGAAAATGACTCAGCCTGAGGATCTGGGAGGGTGAAAATGACTCAGCCTGAGGATCTGGGAGGGTGAAAATGACTCAGCCTGAGGATCTGGGAGGGTGAAAATGACTCAGCCTGAGGATCTGGGAGGGTGAAAATGACTCAGCCTGAGGATCTGGGAGGGTGAAAATGACTCAGCCTGAGGATCTGGGAGGGTGAAAATGACTCAGCCTGAGGATCTGGGAGGGTGAAAATGACTCAGCCTGAGGATCTGGGAGGGTGAAAATGACTCAGCCTGAGGATCTGGGAGGGTGAAAATGACTCAGCCTGAGGATCTGGGAGGGTGAAAATGACTCAGCCTGAGGATCTGGGAGGGTGAAAATGACTCAGCCTGAGGATCTGGGAGGGTGAAAATGACTCAGCCTGAGGATCTGGGAGGGTGAAAATGACTCAGCCTGAGGATCTGGGTCGCACACACCTGCCCAGCCGTGTCGAACAGGCCCAGGGTGTAGGGCTCGCCGCCAATCATGACAGTGACAGCGTAGTTATCAAACACGGTTGGCACATAGTCAGACGGGAACTTGTTGGTTGTGTAGGAGATGAGCAGACAGGTTTTGCCGACTGCTCCATCGCCTACAACTACGCACTTTATTGTCTGCATGTTGGCTGTGGCGTTCATGACTGGCGAGGGGATCGGGCGATACTGGGGAGCAGAAATTGTTGAGATTGGATTTTTTGTGAGCTGATGCTTCCAAAATCTAGTAATCTGGTCTTGAAATCTGGTAATTTAACTCTGAATACTGGTAATCTAATTCTGAATACTGGTAATCTAATTCTGAATACTGGTAATCTAATTCTGAATACTGGTAATCTAATTCTGAATACTGGTAATCTAATTCTGAATACTGGTAATCTAATTCTGAATACTGGTAATCTAATTCTGAATACTGGTAATCTAACTCTGAATACTGGTAATCTAATTCTGAATACTGGTAATCTAACTCTGAATACTGGTAATATAACTCTGAATACTGGTAATCTAATTCTGAATACTGGTAATCTAACTCTGAATACTGGTAATATAACTCTGAAAACAGGTAATCTAATCTTTTTTTCCAAAATCTGGTAACCGAAGTTTGAAATCAGGTAATTCAATTAGCAGACCAGCCAATTTAACTGTGATATCCAGAAGGATTCTCAGGATACTAGCATACAAGGCATATGGCTAACCTAATTATAGACAAACGGGTTACTTCTAAACAACATTATAATAAGTAATGTTTATGCTATGTAAACCATATAGCTTGGCCGAATTATTTTTAATACAGAATACAACACCTTCAACTAGCAGGAATTATTATAGCGCTTTGCACTATAATAAACCATTTATACAGCCTAGCTAAACAGAAAGTTAATCGCAACAATTACAACAGGTAAATTGACTATCTAGCAAACCAATGGGCCGCTACTAAAACTTTTATTTAATCTCGATAACGAAGGGCATCTCTTAGATTTGAATTCGCAAAAGCCGAAGATTCCAAGTCTAATAATAGATTAAGCGCAGTTTTCAATTGCCAACAAAAGAAAATGCCGGGTTTTACTATTCTCCTCTAAACAAATAATGTCTTAAAAATACTACTGATGAGACAGATTCAAGTAGTGCAAACCGAATCTGCATGCACTTCTTTATCCGGCCTATGGTGATAAAATTGAATAAAACAGAGCTAAAATGAAATTATGAAAGTTCAATTGTGCATTAATAAGCTTTCCGATTCAATTGCTTTAGTTTTGAGGGCATACTGATAATAACTTTCCAATTTAGAATTTTAAACTACCGAGAAAGAAGTGAATTGAAAAAAACTTGTACGAGAAGGGCAAGAGGAGAAAGACAACAGCAGAGCGTCAAAGATTTTAATATAAAAAACGGCTACATAATGCACACGAAATTACCAATTTATGCATTTTATGAATCTACATATCTAAAATTAAAACACAAATAATTACCTAAAAAAGCATTCCTATACTACTCACGCTAATCCTAGACATGCTAATCAAAGTAGATTAAAGTCTGTTTGCCATTGTCATTTCGCACTATCGACTGA
Source organism: Macrostomum lignano (assembly GCA_002269645.1). NCBI lineage: Eukaryota > Metazoa > Platyhelminthes > Macrostomidae > Macrostomum > Macrostomum lignano. The sequence goes on from NIVC01003777.1 coordinate 18,448, forward strand.
GCCTACGATAGTGCGATTAAATCATAATTTAATAAAATCGAATGACATTCAGAGAAACCTAAAGCAAATTGAAATCGTTGTAAGCGAAGAAATGAGAGCCTAACTAAGTCTGTCTGTCTGTCTGTCTGCCTGTCTGTCTAGCTGTCTGTCTGTCTGTCTGTCTGTCTGTCTGTCTGTCTGTCTGTCTGTCTGTCTGTCTGTCTGTCTGAATGCCTACCTGTCTACCTGTCTGTCTTCAATTGAATCAGCGCTACATCCTAAATGTCCCGCTACTAAACTGAAGCAGATGAACAAAATCCAATCAACAGGAGAGAATGAGACGATGTCGCTGGGGGGTGCAGCATTTCGTAATAACAAAAATTTGCTCATAGTGGACCGATTCGTGTAAATAAAAAATATCAGTCAAATGAGAAGTCCTGCTGCTAAGCTTCAATTATCGCAGTCTAAGCGGCCTTGGCAACCGTGACAGTGTAACCAAAGTTAGCCTTAAGCTGCTCCAGGAACACGAAGGTGAGCACCGTGTGCGGAGCCAGACGCACAAACGCCGGCACGATGCCTTTGAAGAAGCCGAAGAACAGGAAACCGGAGGCGTAGATGTCGGCGGCACAGGCGGAGAGACCCGTGTAGGCGCCCGGCTTGGCGTTCATTAGGCGAGTCTTCATCACGTCGAACGGCTGCGTGACCAGGGTGGCTGTGCCGCCCGCCCCGAAGCTCGCAGTGAAGTGCGTCAACGGGTCGTCGCCGAACAAGCCGGTGGACATCAGGGCGCCCTTGAATAGGTCGTAGAAGGCCAGCTGGCCGAAGGTGACCAGGGCGGCTCGTGTGGACGTCATTGAGACTCCGTTCATAACTTTGACGGCGCCCTCATTGCGGCACACCTGCAATGGTCATGGGGTGCTCATAGACTGGTCATAGGGTGGGGCTGCCGATGCTCACAGAATGGTCATGGGGTGGAGCTGCAGCTGCTCATAGACTGGTCATGGGGTGGGGCTGCCGCTGCTCATAGACTGTTCAGGGTGGGGCTGTCGCTGCTCATAGACTGTTCAGGGTGGGCTGTCGCTGCTCATAGACTGTTCAGGGTGGGCTGTCGCTGCTCATAGACTGGTCATAGGTGGGGCTGCCACAGATCATAGCATTGGTCACGGGACCCGATAACACATGGTAGTACTGCCCTGCTCAAGAGTACATGCACTTTTAAATCCCATGCACGCAAATAAACAATTGCACAAAAGCAAAATTGGCAATATCAGGTGACTCCGCCCACCTGGTAGAGCCCGTCAAACACGTGACGATAATTCCTCCGCTGATCCAGCGGCAGTTTGACATCGTTCTGCATGCGCACGTTCACCATGTCGGCCGGGTTGCCAACCACGCCGCCAACGAAGCCGCCAATTAGGGCGACGCCGGCAGACTCGGCGAACGACATCTTGGCCTGGCCTTTTCTGCTCTTGTAGGTCTCGTAGATGGCAAATCGGGTCATGGAGTACGTCAGCTGGCGCATGATGGAAGCAGAAAGGCCATTGTACAGTCCCATAATGCCATCCCGCTTCAGCACAACGACACCCATGCGAACCAGCCCAATGTCTGCCTTCTGCTGCGTCTGCAGATGCACCTTCAGCAGGTCCAACGGATGGGTGCAGGCTGCGGCCATGGCGCTGGCGACTCCACCAAAGTACCAATAGCCCATGTGCTTCACTTCTGGCTGCTTGTTGGATGCCATCTTGATGCTGTAAGTCATAGAAATAGAGCTTGACTATGAGATTACCAACTGACTCTCTGGGTAAGATTGTGAGATATTAACTAATTCTCTAGGTGACACCAACTATGAGACTATAATTCTTGACCTAGTTAAATAAATTTATAATAAAAATATTGAAGAGTATTGTTCATATATTTGAGATAATTATAAATAGTTATTATTTTTTATGCCAACCTTATTTAAATTTTAAAAGAAATACTTATTTTTAGAAATTTCAAGTCAATAAAATTTATATTATTATTTGTTTTTAATTATATTTTTAATAGTATTACTACATTTTTCTATCAATATATTATCATTTTTATCATAACAATTTCTAATAATCAGGTAGCTATTATATATTATTAAATAATTTTAAAATTAAGCTTAAAATAGGAAAATTAAAAATTATAATACTTAACTATAATAAGCATAAGGTCAAAACAATTTTAGTAGACCTAATAAAACTTTTGCATTTCTATGACTATAAACATAGAACTAGGTCACTAGGGCCAAGGGCCTGCTGCCTATAATGAGAAACTAGGCTTTTTTGAAGGGCACCACTTTAAAATAATAAACTTAAGAAATAGTAATACAACTAGGCCCAATTTTCTTTATAACAAAACAAGATAAAACTAGATTTTTAGGGAGAGTAGGCACTTTGCATCTTACTTAGTAACATACCATGTGCCACTAACTATGCTCTCCTACTGTACTGGAAAATTGACTTAACTTTGAGAAAATACCTACTGCCAAAGCAGCCAAACCTAGGATAATAGCATAGGTCTATGCTATTGTAATTGTACTAGATGTCGCAGCTGAAAAATGCGCTTGAGGTTAAGGATAAGCCTTTAGTAGCTGACTATAGCCTATGCTATGACTATGTGCAGCATGCGCCCATATTGAATTGAGATTCTATTCCTAATTCCCATGTAAAACAGAAGCAGTGCTTATGTCATTGCCAGAAAATGTGTATAGCCTTTAAGCACAAATTGATAATAAAAAAATTCAATTAAGTTTACATAAGTTTCCTCTATTTTTAAAAAGAACTTAATGTCATCTTATTTGTTTTTTAACCTCAATTTGTTACCTAAATATTATATTAAATCGTTCATCTTGAATCGTTGCAAAAAACGAAATTAAATAATCTCTTGTAGCAGATTCTTTTAAACATACTAAATCGGAGTTAATAAATTTCTGATGCAAAACAGTCGTTAAAGCATAAGAAACTATTTATTTATTTAAAAAACTGACTGATTTTGTTTTACTTTGCTGCGCCATGCAAACTTTCGCATTTCGGCAAATGTCCCAGGCTTAAATACCTTTGAAGGCGCATATTGGTGCAGAGTAGGATTGATTATTGAGAGCTGTTTAACTTAAAATCACCAGCCTTTCATCATCATGCAATTTTAATTTGCAAAGAGGCTCGTGATCAATAACATTTATATTTTGAAACTTTTTTTCAGGATGATATCAGAGTTTTTCTAAAAAGCAAGTTTGCAAATATTGTAGCTTTTCGCTAGCTCGAAGATGTTCAAGACAATTTAAATTTTTTTAAGCACTTTAGGTTTTTATTGCAATTTTATTTTATTTCGATTTTTTTACTCTCAAGTAGAGCAGACAATACATATTTGTGTCATATCATTTCAATACAATAACAGCAGTCAGCAGATGATTTGAACCAACAGTACATGTACGTATACATGCTTCTGTTCATGCAAACAGCAAACTTTGACAAATTTATCCGTCAATCTAGCAACAGATATCAATGTAACAAAGATAAGAATAAATTTGCTAGTCATACGAGCTAGTATCTACTTGAAGCTAGTATTACTCGTAAGTCTCAATCAGAACGTGGCGGCAGTCCACTTCTCAGCTAGGTCAACAGGGCGCGCTTTGAACACAGCGTCCCGAAGTCGTTCAATCGGTGGCGAGCCATGAGGCAAACGACCCAAAGCAAAGATGCTGAGCTTCATCTTGGGCCGGGATGCCCTACCATAGGCATCCTGGATGAGAAACTCACCGGGCGAAAAGTCGAATCGGGCTAGTTTGTGCGGCGACGAGTCTAGCATCGACCAGCCGGGCGAGTCGCGCCAATCGGGAAAGTTCATGAAGAACCAGCTGGGGGTCCCGCGGTCCAGGCAGTCAGTGACTCGACGAGCTGCCTCCTCGAGGACGCTCTCGATAAATGGTGGGTTTACGGACCAGCCTCCCGTGCGCCTGGAGACGTTCAGCAGTTGCATATTGAAATGGCACCGGATCCTCCCAGATCCTCAGACTAGATTTAGATTATCTGCAGCCCCCTACTCCAGACTGTACTGTCACCCTTTCAACTCCTCACTAAATCCTTGAAATTCACCTGGTCAGATCAATGTTGAAAAAGTTTCCTAAACTGCCAAACACAGAGTCTGTGTCGGGGAACAGCGAACAGAATCCGGCCTCGTCCAGTCCAAGGAATCGAGAATTCAATGGCGACGAGAAGCCTTCATAGCGGGCGCCGAAGTCGCGGTAGTAGACCCGGTGCACGCTGAGTGGGTCGCCCCACTGATAGCTTCCGCTGCCAAGAGACTCGTAGCGCAGCAGCATGCGGGCCGTGGCGGCCAGGCCGAACCGCTGAGCCAGGTAAGGCAGGCGTCGGGAAGCGGACGATTGAAACTCATGGCCAACCCGGATGCAGCCTCGATCCTCGTCGAGCATGCGCAGCTCGATAGCCGGCTGTTCGAGGAACTTTTCCGAGTCGTGGCAGCTCCGACGGAAACGTTCGACCTCGGCCAGCATGCCGATGGCCAAATTGGTGGCCGAGCGACGCAGTCGACAAAATCCTTTATCGTAGGCGTCGGAAGCCAGCAGCTTTGTCTGACGAAAAAGGAGAAAATTTGGTCTTCAACTCAGTCATAGACGTACAAAGACAACATCAACATGCCAGTTGCTTATCACAGGTGTACAGAAAGCAGGTAAGGCCAATATAAAATCAGAAATATAGTATGAGTCACGTCATACGCATGAAATGTTGATATACGGTATGATTATTGAGGCCTGAATAAATCAGCCGGAGGATCTGAGAGTGTGCCAGGCAATCAGACATCCAACTAAAATACGAGGTAATGTCGCAGCTTCACCTTCTGATCATCCGACCGCATGCCAATTGGGAACAGCGGCAGCTGCTTATCCATCTTGGTGCTGCATCCTCCGTCGCTAACCGCATCAGCTTGCTGCAAGCTAAGGATCCATCGCTCAACAATATTTGTAGCCTCGCGGAGGCCGCTTCCGACGCCACGGCCACCGCCTCGCCTACTATTGGGATTTCTCTCCTCGGAAAGTTGTAGAAATTTCTGCACCAAAGTGTCGCAGAATTGCTTTTGCCGGTACTCGATGGCCAGGCCATTGTCAACTGATTTTTCGCTGTCAGATTTAGTGATAGAATTCATTCTGCTGTTATACGTTCAGTCTAAGCTAAACGTTAGAAGTTCAATAGAAGCTTGGAATGGTGTTTTTTGTTATCGATCGACGCGATTCGCAAATTACCAAGATAGTCAATAAGCTGCTTTAAATTGTCTGTGGCACGACCAGATTGTGTTTTCTAGCGGTCAAATTTAGCTGTTGGTGTCGCGGATTGTCCTTCTTTGTCTATGGTCGAGTCTCAAACCCCGCCAACGGAGGCAAACTATCCATGAAGATGGGGGTCTAGCGCGGCGCTCTTATAGTGACCACTAGGGCTCCTCGATTCCATGTGCAGTCAAATTAATTTGGGGTTGTCGCGACTTCCTTAAGTCATTGCTTATTTCACTTTCACTCGTCTCTGTTTACTATGTTTTCTTTCCCTCTGTCTAGTTCAATCTTGATATTATTATCTCTCTCTCCCTCGCTGCCTTCTGATTGGCTCTCCATTCTCGCCTCTTTCCTCAGTCGCAGAGTCCACCCTTCCTCTTATCTAATTGCAATCACCCCCCTAATAAATGCCTTTAGAATACTGATTCGGGCCCGGCGCCGCCCTTCACTGTCTGCTAATGTAATGTTTGGGCTAAATTGGAATCTCGGCTTGGCTCTGCTCGTGCAATTAATTAACCGCCTTGATCAGGCAACCCCCCCATGAGACAGTAAATTGTACAGGCCTAGCGATAAATAAAGTTAGGGCCACTGTACACTCCTGTGTGAGTGTGCCTGTGCGTAAGACTGCGTACGTATCCGCGCGCTTGTGTGCCTGCTCTGGGGCCCGATTTAAGAGCAAGGGAGTAAGGAGTTAGAAGTCAGGAGTGGTCCTAGCAAAGAGTAAATCGATTTTGTGTGCTATAGAGTTCAAGAATCAAGAGTTAGGAGCTAGGAGTTGTTCCAGGGATAGGAGTGAGGACTTCTAAGGAGTGTAAGGTGTCAAGGTGATTTGCTAAGGAGTCTGCCAATCTGTGTGCTATATTTAACTCCTAAATGTATGCACCTTTAGGAGTAATTCTAGGAATTAAATAACAAGTTAAAATAAGTTTTATTACCCTGTGAAAAGCGGCTATGAGCGCGTAAAGCAATAAAACCATTTTAGGCTAACAAGCCTGCCATTTAATTGGTGGAGGGAGCGCATTTAATTTGTTGATAGACTAAAATAAATAAAAAATGGTTTAACTGCTATAGTAATTAATTGCTCTCATTTGATAAACAACTAACACTCGTATAAGAAATATCGCAAAAGAAGGGTGCTATCAGAGACCATAAAATTGGTCATTTTTGTTATTCAGCAAACGTGCCCGTTTTCACTTTTCAGCACAGACATTGCGAAATCCAAGATTTGTGATGTTTTAAGATGCAACATATCTTTGTTGAAATTGGCGTTGATTCTCATTGAGCGGAAATCATGACACAGTACGAATCAGTGATGACCCACTTTTTGATTTTCGAAAAAGCTTGTCCTTTGCTTAAATTGCCTGGGTCGCCGATCGTTGGCTCCATCATCGTCTGAGCCTAGGTATTTTTGCTAACAAGAAACTGACAAGTGAGTTCTGAATTGGAGTGTGATGTACGGACTGGTGTATTAGACGTGCTTTGATTGTGATGTAACCTGGGGAATGATAGCTTACAGTTAGAGCTATGGCCCGAGGTACTGATACCAGGGTAGAAGGGGATCAGACCTCACCCTCCCAGGCCCTAGAAGGAGAACTGCAGTAGCTTGGTTTGTGATACTATGGCAAGGTCTGTTCTAATCCCAACTACGGCCAAGGAGTTTTGAAGGTATGGACTGCTTAAAGTACATCATGTAATTCTGCCACCGCAATTATGCTAAGCATCTAATGGTGTCCTGACAGTGATGATTATGAGGTCTTTTGCATAGGGGGGCTTCTGATCTGTGCAAGGTCGAGCGAGCCTTTGATTTTAGCTGGGTTTGAGATAGAGGGAGAGTTCCAATGAACAATGATTTGACTCCCGTCTGGCAAACGGCAGCGCTGCGATCGGAAACAATGAGGAATTGGCTTCTATTGCTTTAGGCTCTGTGCACAGGTTTTAGAATAATAATTACATTAGTCTGCGAGTACCACTAAATGCATACAGTTGCACGTACATTATTACACCTGAAATCTCCTTACGATCTGTCAACAGCTTCAGTTTTGTATCCATGCAGCCGTAAGTCTCGCTTCCAGTTGGCATTGGCATCACTGATCGATTCAGCGGTATCTGCCGAAAGAGGGCGCCCTCTACTGAGATTGACATTGACAGGCTGAGTTGAAAATAAACAAACTAGCCAATTGTTTTGAACAATTCTGATTCTTCACTTTGTTGTTAGATATTGTAGTGTTGCTCCTCCTGTTAATTTTAGAGCGTCAAATTACCGGTCATTAAATGTGTTAAGTGACGTTTTGAACAATGCTAGCCAATAATATGAAGTATAGCATAGTACCAATAAGGCCGAAAAGCTTTCAAAGTGAATTTCTCAAATTTTCTTGGAAAACTATTTCGATTTTAAAAGCAATTTTCAATAAAAATGCATCATGAATTTCAGTTCATTCAGTTGTAAACTTTATTTTGCATACAAACAGATGATACACACAGATGTAGTCTCACCCAGCTAAAGCATTCTAATGATTAATTAATAACATTAAAAATAACAATCATTTATTCAACTACAAAATACAAAATTTAAGCGCTTACAAGGACAAAAGAGACGCCATCCAGTGTAACACTAGCATTTCGTAGAAATTAAGTTAGTGCGCATTTTATATCAACGCGAGTACACGGTCACAATAACTGCAATCTATTCACAATACAATATCAAGTAATGCTTGGGCATCAGGAAGTCCTCTGGGGGAACTTCCGGCCTCTGAGGGGCATAAACGGTAGTTTCTTCAGGCTTCTGAGGGAAGAGGTGGCCTCTTCAGGCTTCTGAGGGAACCGGTAAGGGTGTCCTCTTCAGGCTTCTGAGGGAACAGGTAGCCTCTTCAGGCTTCTGAGGGAACAGGTGGCCTCTTCAGGCTTCTGAGGGAACAGGTAGCCTCTTCAGGCCTCTGAGGGGCATAAACGGTAGTTTCTTCAGGCTTCTGAGGGAACCGGTAAGGGTGTCCTCTTCAGGCTTCTGAGGGAACAGGTAGCCTCTTCAGGCTTCTGAGGGAACAGGTGGCCTCTTCAGGCTTCTGAGGGAACAGGTAGCCTCTTCAGGCTTCTGAGGGGCATAAACGGTAGTTTCTTCAGGCTTCTGAGGGAACCGGGTGAGGGTGTCCTCTTCAGGCTTCTGAGGGGCATAAACGGTAGTTTCTTCAGGCTTCTGAGGGAACCGGGTGAGGGTGTCCTATTCAGGCTTCTGAGGGAACAGGTGGCCTCTTCAGGCTTCTGAGGGAACAAGCAGTCTAAGGAAGCAGAGTGGAATATTTCACCTTCTGGGGGATATATTGAAATTAGGCGCTTAAATAGAATAAACATAAATACTAGTCTGCAGCTTCCTCCTCAGCCACCAGTCTCTGCATGGTGCCCAGCGACACTCCAAGAATGTCCATAAACTGGTAGTGACTGTTGTATAGGGACACGTTAGTTCGTTTGATTCTACGTCTCAGCGATGGACTTTTATAAAATCCAATAGCATAGGACGCATATAGAACTGGTAGGCCGACAACATTGGCAAGGAATACTTGGTTGATTGTTGGCATGATGGATCTGAAATGATTGCATCAGTTAGTATTGCAACAGTATAATAGAGACACAAAAACCTCTCATGGAATCTATAGGCCTTATGCAAACATTTTAAACCTAGGATTACTTAGAGTCTAGACACGCTATTAGCCATTGTCAAAGTCTAGAATCGAACTTAGGGTTGTGGCTCAAGAAGTGCACATATTTACTGCAAAGTTATACCAACCTCTTAAATAGGCCTATGCAATATAACTAAGTTAGGTTTCCATTTCTAGGGGTTGTAGCCTAGTGGTTAGAGCATGACTTGAAGGTCGGTGGTTCGATTCTTGATCTCACTGGAACGATATGTGACCTTGAGCAAGACACTCAACTCTGCATTGCTTCAGTTCACCCAGCTATAAAATGGGTGCCAGCATTAGCTGGGGTAACTGAGGGTGTTTTTGTGACCCCCTATCTTTGGATTGAACAGCAATATGCAGCTTTTGGATGTGCTACACAATAGCTGGGGCTGAGCTGTTGGTTGCACATTGGCCCAATTGGGTCAAGTATAATCCATTTTTTTCTTTTTTAGCACAAAAATTGTTATTGCTTTTGGTAGGAGGCTGACCCAATGTTCATCTTTTGATACCTTACTTATGGCTCTATTAATATTCATATAACTTTTTATTTATAAAACTAGTATTCTATGTTATTGTTAATTTTATAGCTTACATTCAATTGAACAAGTACTAGGGCCTAAAAAGCATAAAAATGGCATAGTGTAACTCATTGATTTTATGAATCTATTTTATCATTCTTATCTTAATGGCTACTTGTAATGGGTAGCCAATTGTGATAAGAACCTATTACAATTGGAACAAAGGTCAACAAAATCAGTTTTGTTTATCATTTTCTTGGAAAGATTGCAGTTATCTAATGTTCCAATAAAGCAAAGGAAAAATCCTAACTGGAATATATTTATCAATACTAGCAATAGTGCATAACTATTAAGTGACTTCAAAAGCCAGATTGCCAAGTCTAGGGAAACAAAATTCAAAAGTATTACAATGAGTTGAGTGATCCAAAGTGGCATCAAACAACAGTTTAAATCCTATAGATGGTAATGGTTAAAGAAAAGTAAATTTCTAAATCTATTTAGCTATATTATAAGAGCCCAGCTACCTAGGCCTATTAAATGCTATAGGCCTACCTCTATTATAGCTAAGGTCTAAACTATGCTAGATACTTACATGTTAGACCATGCAAGCATAAGTCCCAAAGATCAATGATTTTGTATATACCTCATAATATCCCTACCATGTACCACTGCTATGCTGCACCATTGCTCAATGTGTTGCACTACCACCAAACACAATGCCAACTTCCATGCACTATGCCACTGCTAAAGACTAATTTGCATTAGATGTTGTCAATAATAATGGCCATTGGCTACAATAGGCTTATGTACAACAATTAAGGCAATTAAAACCTATAAATGAAGCAGTTGTTGCTATTTTCCATGGAAGCTAAAGCAACTATAAGTAACCAATTGCATATTATCAAGTATATAAAACCTTTAGTCAGTTCCATTCCTCTATAGTTTAGATCATTTATTAGTATATACCAAAGAAAATAGTAGGCCTATATATCCATATTTAGATGCCATGCAAAACTAAAAAATATTTTCATTATACATAGCAAAGTTATATACTTTTTTATATTTGTATAATATATTTTAAGGTATATCATTATCATATATACATATATATGTCTAGTCATATGCCAGGATATAGGCCTATACTTGGTATATACTAAAAATGGCAAGTAGCCTACCTATTGTCCCTATTGAAATAACTACCCATATAGTGTACGTCCATCTGCCATACAAAGTTGTTAAATTTTGATATTATGGCTTATGCCATAGTCTATACTATTGCAAAATTAGTTATATTTATATATAAGTAAGTTATATATAACATTTAATATCATTTATTATACCTAAGCATAATATTTATAACCTATATTGCACATTAGCAAGATCTAAAATGGTATTCTAATAGGGCCCATTGTTGTAGGCCCTATACTAGGAAATCTGGCATAACTATGGTTTCATTCATTATATTATTTTATTTAAAAAGCAACAAGTTATTAGAGATTATGACAAACTGTACTTGGAAAAGTTCAGAAAAGATGACCCACTACCAAAAAAGTTCAAATTAGAGTTTGAAGTCACAAGAAAGATAATTAGAGGGGATAATAATGTGACATCCAGTAGAGAAAGTTGCCAAACACATTCTGTAGATATAGACGGCACCATAGAAATTCCTGTAGATGAGTTTTGAATAGACCATCACTTGTCCCATACATGTTGCGAAACTTTGGCTTGCAATGTGCCCACATTCCCTTGATAGTGTTTGTATAAACTGTTGGGTCTTGGGGGTCCACAAAATGGAGCCGGTGGTTTACAGATGCGTGGAATGATTATTGTAGGAGCCAGTGGTCATCTAGCCATTTCTTCGTGCACTGGAACAAATTTGAAACAAGAAATAATATAATGAACAAAGCCATAGTTATGCCAGAAATCCTAGTATACATGTCACGTTACCATCCAAACTATGGAGTTAGCTTTGATTCTAGGCCTTAGCCTAATAGGCAAATGCCTTTGCACTAAGGCCCCTATAAAGCTAGAATTTGTACTATCGATCATAGTAGGCCCAGGCCTAGTAATTATAAGCAAGAGATGACACAAACATTAAGTATTTTAATGATATATATTGCTTTAATGAGTAGTAAATAATATTAAAACAGATAAAAAAATAAATTTTACACTGGAAATTATATTGTTTTGAGAATTCAAACATCCTAAAAAATTCAATGTTTATTTAATCAAAGCCTTGCAACCTTTGATTTGCTTAGGTAAACCCAACCTAATTTTTACAGCACTATTTCTAAACTATCTTATGAGTTATGACAAAAGCCCATATTTGTCATCATTAGGCCTAATGTTCTGCACTGCCTGAAAAATATGTGCAATGCCCTCGCAAAAAACAGAATCATTTCAATAGAGACAAGCAAACAGAATGGCAAGATCTGGTTGACTTCTACTAAAAGGGACGATAGCTTATTATATTCGACAGCTTAAGACTGTCAGATTTGGCTGACTGAGCAATATGTATTTCAATGTCTGATTGGGTCTAATTGATAAGCATCTATTTTGTACTAAATATAAATAGTGCTATGATATTTTTACAACCTTCTACATGCAGGGATTCCCCGAGCGATATTCAAGATCGATATTCGGAAATAACAAAAATCTCTGCTTTTAAAGCACCAAACGCCATGATTTTTTACAGAAGAAACATCACCCACGAGATAAACCGACTTAAAAAAAATTACGGCTACAGATTGAAAGGATTTTTTACAATTTGCCAAAAACTGGTGCTTCCCTATCTCCACAATGCATTAGATTGATATTCGATTTCTTAGTGTCTGGGTGAAGTCCTGCATGTCAATTTTCAGCGACAGAGAGCAAGCAGAAGTACTCGAAATCGAATATCAATCTAATAATGCATTGTGGAGATAGGAACATCAGTTTTTCTCGAATAGTTCTCGAGCATGAAGCTTTGAGTTCGGTTTGAGTTATGATAATCGCTTAGTGTCTGGGTGAAGTCCTGCATGTCAATTTTCAGCGACAGAGAGCAAGCAGAAGTACTCGAAATCGAATATCAATCTAATGCATTGTGGAGATAGGAACATCAGTTTTTCTCGAATAGTTCTCGAGCATGAAGCTTTGAGTTCGGTTTGAGTTATGATAATCGCTTAGTGTCTGGGTGAAGTCCTGCATGTCAATTTTCAGCGACAGAGAGCAAGCAGAAGTACTCGAAATCGAATATCAATCTAATGCATTGTGGAGATAGGAACATCAGTTTTTCTCGAATAGTTCTCGAGCATGAAGCTTTGAGTTCGGTTTGAGTTATGATAATCGCTTAGTGTCTGGGTGAAGTCCTGCATGTCAATTTTCAGCGACAAAGAGCAAGCAGAAGTACTCGAAATCGAATATCAACTAAATGCATTGTGGAGATAGGGAAGCACCAGTTTTTGGCAAATTGTAAAAAATCCTTTCAATCTGTAGCCGTAATTTTTTTAAGTCGGTTTATCTCGTGGGTGATGTTTCTTCTGTAAAAAATCATGGCGTTTGGTGCTTTAAAAGCAGAGATTTTTGTTATTTCCGAATATCGATCTTGAATATCGCTCGGGGAATCCCTGCATACCTTCTACACTATGCATTAAAAATGCATCTTTGATTTAATTATATATATATATTCAGATTCTCTAATTTTAACGACTTCGAAAAGCGGACGGCGGACTTGGTCGAAAATTATAATATAACGCCAGTCATTCAGGGGAGTTTAAATTAGTTTGTTACATTCAAAACATTTTTTAGCTTTTGTTTTGCAGGATTACTCAGTGAAAAGTTATCGTTCTATCGCACAACAATGCTGTCAAAAATCCATCTGGATCATAAAGATTCCAAATTACTTTCCGGTGGCTTTGTTATCTTGACATCCCCTTCCAATCATCGCAGGCCTATTTAAAATTACCGTGCATTTGCATGTTGGAAAGAGCAGTAGTAAAGTCCGTGCCCCGCCGCCGCCGCCGCCGCCGCCGCCGCCGCCGCAGCAACAGCAGCATTGCTTCCCTTTTTGCCGCGGTCGCGACGGGCGACGCAACTTTGAAAAATCTATGATAAATCATATAACATCAACGTAACATCCAGGCGCGTCGCCATAGATTTTATGGTTCGGGGACAAAAGCCAAGAATTCTACATGTACCTTATTTTCAGAATTGGTGTTATCAGCGATCATTTTAGCGCTGCAGGCACTCATTTTAGGTTTTTTTCGCACTGAAGCAAAATTATTGATTTGCATACAACAGGTCAATAATAAAGGTGGGGTAAGGGGGACAAAGCATACTCGAAATGTGTCCCCCCCAAAACTTTTACTGACAGGACATGTCCCAACTCCCGCCTGGTGGCGACGCCCCGGAACATCACATGAAGTAAACTCAAGCGAAATTAATAAGTGTTGATAATAGTACATGCTCACATTCATTTTTACCTGCTGTTATTTGTTTGTTAAATCAGTGAGGTGAGACGGGTCTGCCAGGCCGCAACATTTCAGCATAGTTTTAGCGCAGCGGGCGAGATTTATTTCAATGAGAATGGCACTCTCATTTTCGCTAAGGGGTCAGCTGACTCCATTGTCCTCCTCTGAATGGCTCTAATCCAGGAGTCTTCAACTCATACAGGTGAATTTTGCGTCCATCCACAACGTTAAAAATATGTTTCTGTTCTGTAATTTTAGGAGCTTTTGATTTTAGCTGTTCGAATATCTTATTTTTAAACCTAAAAATTAAAAAAAATATTGAGCATTCTGGAGCAGCACTCTTCTTACTGATTAAAACCTGTTTCTGCAAATATATTTGAATTTTTTAGTTGTTTAAATCCATTGATGGTTTTCGGCCTTTCGGCCCCCTTTTGGGGAAGCCTTCGGGCCTCAGGTCGCAGAAATAAATCAATTAGAGTCCTGGCCCCCCACTCCTGTCAGATGGTCAGCCCCATGGTAGCTTGATCGTGTGGCGAGCAGTCTAGGTCCTATAGCTAAGAGAGGGACAGCGAGAGACAAGCAGGGAGGATTTTGAAGGTAGAGATTAGCTAATCCGCAGATTAACTAACCCGCTGCCATCAGCCCGTGCGTCCTGGCTCACCAAACCGGGACTTTCGAAATCGGGCTTCCGACTAGAGGGGGCTTGGCACTTACCTGCCAACTAGTGTCTTTTTGATGTCAATCTCGAAGTCACAGCCGATGATAAGGGACACTGCTGGGACTTGATCGCATTGGCCATGCAGGTACAGAGGGGACTTGTGCAGGGGATTCTTGCAGTGGCGAGACTATTGGGGTAGCTACATGTACTATTACATTGCTAAATACGAAGAATTGTACTTTTGGCCTTAGACGCGCCAACTAGCTTCTCGTAGCGCTGATGATAGGCTAACTCGAACATCGGAGACCGCATGATTCATTACCATGATGCATGATGCATAGCAGATTCATGGTAGCAGAATAGGCCTGGAAATTAATTTGTTCCATCTATTTTGTACAAATCACGACAAATTTCAAAACGCAGGTTTACAATCTACTGAATGATAGACTGTTGCAAAGAGAAACATCTTGTAGAATCTGCTAATACTTTTCTTACTGTACATTTTGCACTAAACCAAACTTGGACGTAGTTATGTGGAATTGATTTAAAGCTTAAAGTTCTAAATTTAATTCTTATCAGCATTAAGGCTGGTGGGATTTATGCTTTATGGATCAGTGGAGACAGGTACCATCATATTAAGGATCGGGAGAGACAGGTAACGTCTGTATTAAGGATCGGGGCAGACAAGTACCATCTATATTAAGGATTGGGCAGACAGGTACCATCTATATTAAGGATCGGGGCAGACAGGTACCATCTATATTAAGGATTGGGCAGACAGGTACCATCTGTATTAAGGATTGGGCAGACAGGTACCATCTGTATTAAGGATCGGAGCAGACAGGTACCATCTATATTAAGGATCGGGGCAGACAGGTACCATCTGTATTAAGGATCGGGGCAGACAGGTACCATCTGTATTAAGGATCGGGGCAGACAGGTACCATCTGTATTAAGGATTGGGCAGACAGGTACCATCTATATTAAGGATCAGGGCAGACAGGTACCATCTGTATTAAGGATTGGGCAGACAGGTACCATCTATATTAAGGATCGGGGCAGACAGGTACCATCTATATTAAGGATTGGGCAGACAGGTACCATCTGTATTAAGGATTGGGCAGACAGGTACCATCTGTATTAAGGATTGGGCAGACAGGTACCATCTATATTAAGGATCGGGGCAGACAGGTACCATCTGTATTAAGGATCGGGGCAGACAGGTACCATCTGTATTAAGGATCAGGGCAGACAGGTACCATCTGTATTAAGGATCGGGACAGACAGGTACCATCTGTATTAAGGATTGGGCAGACAGGTACCATCTATATTAAGGATTGGGGCAGACAGGTACCATCTGTATTAAGGATCAGGACAGACAGGTACAGGTACCATCTGTATTAAGGATTGGGTAGACAGGTACCATCTGTATTAAGGATTGGGCAGACAGGTACCATCTATATTAAGGATCAGGGCAGACAGGTACCATCTGTATTAAGGATCGGGACAGACAGGTACCATCTGTATTAAGGATTGGGCAGACAGGTACCATCTGTATTAAGGATCGGGGCAGACAGGTACCATCTGTATTAAGGATTGGGCAGACAGGTACCATCTATATTAAGGATCGGGGCAGACAGGTACCATCTGTATTAAGGATCGGGGCAGACAGGTACCATCTGTATTAAGGATCGGGGCAGACAGGTACCATCTGTATTAAGGATTGGGTAGACAGGTACCATCTATATTAAGGATCGGGGCAGACAGGTACCATCTGTATTAAGGATTGGGCAGACAGGTACCATCTATATTAAGGATTGGGGCAGACAGGTACCATCTGTATTAAGGATCAGGACAGACAGGTACAGGTACCATCTATATTAAGGATCAGGACAGACAGGTACCATCTGTATTAAGGATTGGGCAGACAGGTACCATCTGTATTAAGGATTGGGCAGACAGGTACCATCTATATTAAGGATCAGGACAGACAGGTACAGGTACCATCTATATTAAGGATCGGGGCAGACAGGTACCATCTGTATTAAGGATCAGGACAGACAGGTACAGGTACCATCTGTATTAAGGATTGGGTAGACAGGTACCATCTATATTAAGGATCGGGGCAGACAGGTACCATCTGTATTAAGGATCGGGGCAGACAGGTACCATCTATATTAAGGATCAGGACAGACAGGTACCATCTGTATTAAGGATCGGGGCAGACAGGTACCATCTATATTAAGGATCAGGACAGACAGGTACCATCTGTATTAAGGATTGGGCAGACAGGTACCATCTATATTAAGGATCGGGGCAGACAGGTACCATCTATATTAAGGATTGGGCAGACAGGTACCATCTGTATTAAGGATTGGGTAGACAGGTAGAAGGATCAAGGTAGGCAGGAAGCGACTCACTGAATAATTGGGTCCATCAGTTTCAAGTTCTATCTATACAATATATAACTTAGGACTCAGAGATGATGTGAAAGTCTAGCGAAGTCTCTGGCTGCGGCTGCACCAGCAGGATCGGCAGGATGAAGGCGGCTGCCAGAGCGGCAGTCAGCGCGCTGAGCAGCAGGGAGCCGCCGGCGTACCGTCCGGCTTTGAAGGCCGTCAGGGCAGCCAGTTCGAACTCGCTGCGAGCGAAATACGAGCGAGAATAGCGGCAGCTTTGAATGGCCCGGAGCGCCAGGTTCATGCCGCAGCCCAGCTCCATGAGGAACAGGTAGGGCGCCAGCAGCAACTGTACAATGAGGCTGGCCACGCACAGCCAGTAGTAGTCTATGGGGGGCCTGTTGGGCCCCACGTTAAACAGCCGGGCATAGGCGATTGGGCTCTTCTTTTGCGATACGTCCTCCAGAACGTAGTCTGAGCTGGGGTCCTCGTCATCTGAGACTGTTGGGTTTGGTTGGTGTGAGTTGATTTGGGTGGATGAGTTTTAGTGAATGGTTTTGGGTGAATGAATATGGATAAATCGGTTTGGGTGAATGTGTTTGGGTGAATAACTTTTAGTGAATGGTTTTGGGTGAATGAGTTTTGGTGATTGGGTTTGGGTGAATGAGTTTGGGTGATTGGGTTTGGGTGATTGGGTTTGGGTGATTGGGTTTGGGTGATTGGGTTTGGGTGATTGGGTTTGGGTGATTGGGTTTGGGTGATTGGGTTTGGGTGATTGGGTTTGGGTGATTGGGTTTGGGTGATTGGGTTTGGGTGATTGGGTTTGGGTGATTGGGTATATGTGAATAATAAGTCTGAGCTGAATACGTTCTGTAATTCATGAGTTCTTCAATTGGCAAGAACGCCGGGCCCAAACCATATGCACGCGGCGACCAGCTCACCTATGTTATTGAGCTGCACGTACTTTCCGTGCTCGGCGGCGGTCTGCCCGTCCATGCCGAATGCAGTCGCCGCAGGCGTGGCAGCCGGGGAAACTGAAGGCTCCGTTGATTCCGGCTGTTGATGACTCATCAATCGATGGGGACAGGGGTGACAGCTGAGCGCAATCGCTGCTTTATAGTTTAGGTGACAGGCCAAAATCTGTATTGCATAAAACGCAGGTGGCTCCAGCTTTTAAACTGCACTACAAGGTACATTAAAATATCTGTTTCAATTCTTTGCCTACGCAGTGAAATACTCATTTTGTGTTTGCAAAGGTACATAATTTTCCTGTACTGCAAAGATAAACAAACTGTGCGCTAAACCGCATGCAGGTTGGGCTACTGAGATCAAACCTATGGTGAATTCTTATCTTAGCCAGGCTGCAGCTGAAACCGCAGTTGTACAGCTCTGGTGAAATTGGCATATTTTACATGAACTTTTCAGAACTAATGAGCTACGTGTGGTGTTTAAGTAGGACTGGTACGACAGGACTGACTTGGCCGAGGAGAGAGATTCTCAGAAATGACATTCTAATTCTTATAAGGGGACCGAGGGTAGAATTCTTATCTGCGTTTGATTGTGATTTATACAGTGGATGGATTTTCTGACTAGTAAAAGACAACTCAAGTAGCAGCTAAAGGACGCTCGACACTCTACAAATTGGGCCGGCAGATTTCACTGGAGCCGCTCCAAAATGCAGTAGCAAGAAAAAATTTTTCAGTTTTTCCGTTCTAGTCTCTCAAGAATTCAGTCATCACTCCAGACTCCGTCGCCACCTTCAGCAGGTGGCTCCTGGTGTCTATGGACAATTGTGCAGGTGTAATCGATTATTGTTATTATTAAAGGGTGGATGCACAGAACTTACACAGAATGCTCAATCAGCGATTTAATGAAATTAAACTGCGTAGAAAAAGGTATGCGTACAAACTACTAATCCGGTGAAGAAACATAAGTAGCCATAGACATAGCCATCATGGAGCAAATCTTTCTTGGCAGTGACAAATCCTATTTCCAACAGAAAGGCGTTGGCAAAGACCTTCAGCGAAAATTTGCTGCAGCGAATCAGCCCGCTCTCAATCTGCACATTGAGTCCCATTCGGTAAGTTGTGCAATCAGCTTTGCAGCGCTGTATTGCCGCCTACGGCTGCACCATTGGTGCAGCAATCAACGACGGGAAACTCAAAGGCAAAGGAAGAGGAAGCAAGTGTTCGGCGCAGACGCAGTGAGCAAGAAATTTTTGCGAATGAACGTTGGCAACTAATGGCAGTGCTTTAATGACACTTTTCCGTTTTTTATCCAACTTTTTGAGTTGCATCACTTCAAAACTTTTTGTGCTCCAGTTTAACTGGTTTCTACGTTTCACGTTTCGATTGCTGCATGGTTTCTGGTTACTGACTTAATAAATCAGGCGGTCTTGTGCTACACACTTGAGTATTAGTCTATGGCTACTTATGTTTCTTCACCGGATTAGTAGTTTGTACGCATATCTATTTCTACGCAGTTTAATTTCATTAAATCGCTGATTGAGCATTCTGTGTAAGTTCTGTGGGTGGATGTGCAACCAACAGCTCAGTCGCAGCTATTGCGCGGCGCATCTGAAGGCTGCGTACGGCTGTTCAGTCCAAGGACTGGGGGGTCGCCACACACCCTCAATTACCCCAGCTAATGCTGGCACCCATTTTACAGCTGGGTGAACTGAAGTAATACAGAGAATTAAGTGTCTTGTTCAAGAACATAATTTGTTCCGAGTAGGTCGAGAATCGAACCCCCGACTTTTCAGTCGTGAGTCCGACGCAGATGCGATCTCGATTCGGCAATAAGAGTTGAAACCGTTAAGTTCCCTCCTTTTTAACAAACGAAAGGATATATTTGCTGTTTAATTATCTTTTCCACAACTCGTAGTTTGCAAAAGTTGGAACAGATGTGTTTACTTATGCGTTTCCTCTTGTTGAAGCAAAGGAATCAGGGTTCCAGGGCTTTGGAATACCAGTATTACGCATAAAAACACTTAATTCGAACAAACGGAAGAAAATGTTATGCATGTGCTTCATATGATTTAAGCATTGAAAATCTGAAGGGGAAACAGACTTCGTAGCAATAAGCAGTATGCTAAATAATTTTCCTGTTTTAAGGAGTCTCCATAACATCTACTTTTTGCACTTTTTTCTCCTTTTGCCAGCATCAGTCAGTAGTAGTTAATCAGCGCGATCAACACAGTGACAGTCACCAGGAGGCTCGCAGTCGGCAGTCTCAAGCAACCTCGTTTTTCTAGGGTTGGCGGACACTCGCTGCCGCCACCGCCGTTCTCTCGCTGCAGACCCGCGGCTTGGCAGGTCAACAAGTCGCTGTCGCAGGTCACAGGCCGGCCATCGCACTGCGCCTGGTGCAGTAGCACGGACACCGAGTTGCTCGACTCCCAATCGGCTGCCGTCAGCGAGATCTGTTCAAGATCGATCGGGTTTTATGAGATTCCATTTTTAAGCATTTTGAAGCTTTACACAGCCTTACCTGAAGCAGCAAAAACATTCGCTGGTCTTCGAATAGACTATCGTGTATCTCTTGCAGCTCGCACTTCACGATGTCTCCGCTGATGTAAACAGACGGTGTCGAGTAATTGAGACTGGAGTTCAGCTGGATGTTGCACACAGAGTCAGTGGACCTCAGCAATGGTTTTACGCTCAGGTAGACAGCCGTGCACTTGTCGGAGGAGCAGAAGATGCTCCGTTGCAGCAGCTCAACCTCGATAGGAATTTCGTCTCGCCTGGCGATCTCAAACTCGCAGCCGGGACCCCAGAATCCGTCCATGCAGGCGCATTCGCCACTTAGACACTGGCCTCTGCCTGAGCAGTTTGATGGGCACAGATCTTCAACCAGAGCCTCAATCTTGCTGGAGTTTCCCAGAACCACGGATGCATTGTAGGTCATCTCTGTGTAGCACATGCCCAGCATCGAGTTAAACAGGGACTGAGTCGAGTCGAATGTTCCAAGCACAGTGGCATATTGAGCACATATAAGCTTAAACTGGCTGATATAATCTGCTTGACCGGTGGGATCTTTCATTTGAGCACAGATGTCAGTGCTGACAGACCTTCTCAGCTGAAGCTGCACGAACGTGTTGCAGAACTCATCTGCCTCTTTCTGCGATATTTCTCTTTTTGGGAGTTGCTGAAAGGAAACCGCGCCTTTATTTACAGGGGCTGCTTCAGCCGTTCGTTTGTCTCTTTTGACATTATTAATTGATACGAAGCAGTTGCTCGTCAGTAATTCTTTTTTACCACACGTGCAGATGCCAAGAATTTCAGTGGGCTGGATTCGTTTAGAATAGTCTTTAATGGCGGGCATTTGAAACTGAGAAGAGAACATGTTGTCTATATTACTATCGATTGGGCCTCGATTTGATCCATAAATAAGTCCTTCCACCATGTTTGGTGTATCGTAAAATCCGGGCACAACCATCACATCCAGAGCGATTCGGCCATTTCCAACAGGATAAAAGCTCTTTGCACAAGAAGACGCAGCTTGCATATTTGCGTTACTCATTACAAAGTTCCCAAGGCAGTCTCTTAAAGAGCCAGTCCTGAAGCCCCACACGTAGAGAATCGTTCCATACAATTTGAAGCGGATTTTCATTGCATATCCAACGTTTTCTGCTGTCACCCCGAAAGGCAATCCGTCTCGTTCAAGTGGTAATGTCAAATTTCGGCGACTCGAATCCCGATCTCTCGGAGGAACTTTATATGTAACTTCCGGATTTTGAATAGATCCGGTTGAACTGCTACCTCGAATCGAAATTATGTAGTACAAATAGCGCATTGATATTTCCGTTACGTACCAGCCATCCACTTTCACTTGTATCTCATAAGGGAGGATTCTGTGAGCCAATAAGCTGTAGTAGCCATTACTAATACCGAAAGTTTCCTCGGATGTGTAGGCTGACTTTGCCGTCTTCACCTGGGGATCGGTGTAAAGATGCAAATAGGTAGTGACGTCTGTCATTAATCTTGACAAGTCAACTTTCATTTCGATATTCTGGATTTTAAGAGGGAACCAAGTACCATTGCTCAAAACAGTGAAAAGACCGTCTGCCATTGAAGCGAATGAAATATTCACTTTGATAATGCTGATCTGCTGACCCTTTGTCAAACCGAGCGGGATTCGATTGTCAGGATCATGATTGTAGAGCATCATATCGATGCACACCTTCTTGTTTTTGCGCCGGTCGTTTTTCATCGCAAATCCACAACTCAAACTTTCATTTCCATCGCGTCTTATAATAGAAACATCAATTTGATCAGTTGAAATAATCTGCTGTCTACCCACTGAGACGAAAAACTGTACTTCTGTTAAGGCAGGAATGTTCACTGAGTCGATGCATAGAGAAGTCGGCTCATTCGGTGTGATCACATCTCTGGCTCCTTGAAAATAGTGCTTGAAGTAAAATCCGTGACTATTCGAAACTACAGGCATGGAGTTGTACTCAGCTCCAGAGTTTCGGCATTTCGCACGACTACGACAAGTTAGTGATCCGCCATACACATTGGTTTCTCTGGCAAGTACATACTCGGACCTGCACTCAAAAGTTCGGTTTTTGCCAACCCCAATAGAGATATTATTCGAAACGCATTTCTGAATCAGCACTGACGTTCCATTTCTAAAGTTCAGCTCAAACTCTATCCGATAAAGCACTCCATTAGCCTCGCTTGTGTTGACTTGGAAAGAAGCAAAAACGTTGCACCTAAAAAGAGCTTTGTACTGACCATTAGGTTTCACTTCATAATCTAAGCGCAACTGAGGCGCTAAAGCATTCTCGGTCAGCTTTGGCAGACACTGTGTTTGTCTGATACAGGGCTCGAACCCTGTGCCTTCCACGGAGATGAGGCCAGCGTCGCAGGGTGCCTTGCTTCCTATGCAATAGTGATTAAGAAAGCTCGGTAAAGGCTGAAGGTAGTACAGAGTCAGCTCAGAGAAGCACTTCAGAATGCGCACTGGATAGCTTGTGTCGCCAGACAAAAAGCATGAGCCGGTCAGGTTAGGCCGATAGCGGTATGCCCTGGCTCTTAACAGGATTCTGTTGGCATTGTCTTCCTGTTTAATGGTTTCGTTAACAAGGAAATACGCTTGTTGACTACCGCAGGCTATGGCGCCTGTCGGACAGCCAATTACTAATTGGCCGCCAGCAGGAGATGCCAAACGGTACCAGTCAGCTTTAATGACAGAGAAGTCCACACACGGTAGGTCTGGCGACTCTCCACAAATCATTGCATTGCCGAGCCTGTGCACTGCTTGTGAGTCGTGAATCACCTGTTTGGATTTCCAATCGGCGCACGGGTCCGAAGTCACGAACAAAGTTTCGCATCGAATGCCGTAAGAATTAGGAGTGCAGATGCACTCATAATTAAGAGAGTCAAAAGTGCCGCCGTTCTCGCAGATGAGTGAACTGATTGATATTGAGCAGTTCAGAGCAACGACCAGAATAGACAGGCTCAAGCTGAGCATACGCTGATGTTGCATTCTGTGGACGAAAAAAAATTGATCATACAATTAAATTCCTATAGCCAAAAGCTAGCACTCTTTCCCTATACTAAATGTACTGATCGACTACGAATTTTCAGACACTTTAGAAAGCCTGATACACTGAAAAGATCCGATGTGCATTGCTGACTTACTCTGTTGCTATCAATGTCCTTAGTTATGACCCATTTTTTGCCATCAAGCTCCACATAAAGCAGGTGGATAAGATTAACAAAAAATTTGCTTAAAACTTAATTGAACTCAAGGCCTCTCTGATATAAAACTCACACGAGAGTCGCCTGAGAGGTTTGAAGAATAATTGATTAGTTTGCAGACAGCTACATGCTGGTTTCATCTTCAGCAAGACTGAGGAAAGGCGTATCCGCAGTCTGCTGCTCCTTTTGATGCTCTGATACCCGGCCTAATAATCTACGAGCTAAGCTATAACTTGTGCTGCTTGTACAGTATTGATGGTCCAGGATACCAGACATGTGCAACGCTGCAGTTTACTTACATGTACGCTTCAGTGGTGCTTTTTTCAGCTCCCGAGGGCTGTCGAGAATTGTCGAAATACCTGAACACGAACTGTCTGTATACAAGCGATGTCTGCGTATTTAAGCAAGAAGTTTCTTAAAATATAGCCAGAGACGCTGATTAGAGTCCCAGGGCGTGTTTTAATACGGACTGCCGTTCCGATCTGCAAGCAGGAACAAGTCACGCGATATCAAGTCCAGACAGATAAAAAAGCGCAAGCAGACAGCTAGTCAGACTTGAGTTGAAATTACAACTGCCCGATTAAACGTTTAAAAAGCGTTTATATTGCTTTGTGCAGGTACGAGTACACTTGCACTAATGAGTGATCGCTAGCTCTCGGTCAGGTAGGGCCCGGCACTCTGATTCCTTTGGTCCAGGTGCCTGCGCTAACACCCCCTCCCCAGTCGTCTCAGCCCCCTCCAGTTATGCGCGCCAAAGTCTAACCAAGGACCACTAGAAGTTACCGTTGCATCAGGACGTAAGACTCGCAAATAGATAAGTTTCTCAATGCGTTTACATAGGCCCGTATGTTCACTCACTTCACTCACTAGGCCCACGGCTTTTCCACGAAAATTTCTGCGGCAGTGTTCTGTTAACCCATACTACTATTAGAAGTTAAATAAATAGTATAGCGTAGGCTAGCGTATATAGCATAGAGTAAGATAACTCTGACAGTTAATGCTTATAAAACAATATATTGATTAAACTACTTTTCTGTTTCTGTTAAATTATTAGTTAGAAACTCTGGTCTGGCACATTTTTGCATGCTTTGTTGAATTAGTAATAGTATGTCTACATAAAATCATAGCAAGTTTTAAGCGAGTTTGCAAGTTTAAGCGAGTTAAGCCTGATTGGTTGCCCTCTCTACCCCGTCTCTAGGCTTGCGCCTTGTCGTGTTTTGGTGTTTCTTAGCCAATCATAGATACAGCCAATTGTTGCCGAGTTCGAGACCCTTACAGAACTCTCTTCCTCTATTCATGCACATCGATTCCCATGTGCTTCAGCGAGTTAACTTCAAGCTGCATCAGCTCTATAAAGCTTTTAACTCGTAATTTCTGGCATCCTGGTATACTCGTATCTGGCAATTGAGAGAGATGATTCTTTCATTGGCTTTCGTCCAATTAATAAATGTGAAGCCTTCATAGTTTTTGCAACAAAACTATATCATTCATGCTCATTAAAAATAGTTCTCAAGAAAATCTAAGAACACAAAGAAAACCACTTGTTAGCCAAAATACCAATTGTATGCTTAATCATACTCGCGCAATGTCGTGTGGCATGACTAACGGGTCCGAAATTATCTGGAGAGATTAGATAGTTGAGCAGGCATATTTGCTGCCGAATTTTACCAACAGTGCTGATGCTAGCAAATTTAATAAGAAAATAATCACCGACTAATGAATACCTGACCCAAGTACTCAAGCAGCCTAAAATCAAGGCCTCAAATAATCTCTAAGTAAATCAATAGCAGGCGCGTCGGCGCCAGGGGGGACAGGGGGGACATGCCCCCCAGTAAAAGCTTTGGGGGGGCATGCCAATGCTTTGTCCCCTCCACACCACCTTGTGAGTCGTTGTGGTAAACAATAATTTTTCTTCAAGGCGCCAAAATATAGCGCTTTCGGCGCCAAAATGAGTGCCTGCGGCGCTAAAATGAGTGCCTGCGGTGCGCTGCCAAAATGAGTGCCAAAATTTAGTTATGTACATGTTGAATTCTTGGCTTTGTCCCCCCAACATAAAATCCATGGCGACGCCCCTGATCAATAGCATGAAATATTCGTAGCTAACTTGAAAATATCTGATGGTACGTACATGTGGTGTCTGATAGTATCGAGCCAGCATATGCGGTAAAAACTATGAAAGCACATGACGGCATGTCCTTGATGTCCAATCGCTCCTTCGAGTTGCAGCTCATGCTTCTGTTGTGCCCGGGTGCACTTGAGCCGATGGGCAATCTTTGACTCTCAGTCAGATGCGCCGGGCAATATACGCTAACCCCTCCCCCCATTCTGTCTGTCCCGACCTTCCGATTGGCTCCCCCATTATTGCAGCCGCTTACGCGCAACCCCTGGGTCATAAGTCATCTGCGTCACCCAGTGTTACCACCAAAAACAGACAGCCAAGCTGTCACTCCTGGGGGTCATACGAGGTATATTGTAGTAAAAGAGCGATTAGACCGCGAGAGATCAGGCCTGAGTGAATGAGGGACAGTCGAGTGTTAATATCAGTAATCTAAGTTCTAACAACTGCCAACTTATTCCGTCAAGTGGGGTGGTAGAAAGAGCCTGAGCATCATCGTTTTTCATTCCGAAAATTCAATTCCGACATTTTTCAATTGTTGGAACTGATTGACTTTTGTCGGAAATGTATGCAAAGTGTCGATTCTGAATCGCAGCTTGTCGAAACTGCTTGAACACCGAAGCTGTCACAACCAAAAAGTGTCGGGAATCGGATGCCAGAATATTAAAATTGGTTGCAGCTACTTCAAAACCTCCGCTCCAGTTCCGAAGCCGGTGTGACCGGACACTGCTCACTGTTCACTCAAAAAAAGCCTTTCAAACGCCAAGCTGATTTCAGGCAAATGGGAATTCTACACGAGGGAAACTACTGCAATAGAGAAGCTAAAAACATTGTGGAACAATGACATCTGTGCCAGTCTAAACAGCATAACATTGTTAGTGTGGTATTCAATAAAATGAATATCAATTATTGCCAATTAATTGCAGTTAACGCAAACAGCAGCATCAGCAACTCTGCTCTCATTGAAATCGTTAACAGAGACAGATGCGTGGATCCCAGGCTGATAAGGCTGTGAATTCAGCTCCTATATGAATGCGAGCGGCAACGCCAACAGCTCTCGAAGGTTCACATTATCACCAATTCTGACTTAATTGCAAAATCAACATTGCGAAATGGTAAGTAACCAGTATTTGTAGTTGTTTCATAGTGCCACTTCACGCATCCTGCTTAACACCGAAATTAGCATTGATGGACAGGCTATTCAAAGCTCCTGTCTGCTAACCTCCACTCGTGATCATCTGTGAGCTGCTACCTGTCTCCCCCGATCCTTAATAGATGCTACCTGTCTCCCCCGATCCTTAATAGATGCTACCTGTCTCCCCCGATCCTTAATAGATGCTACCTGTCTCCCCCGATTCTTAATAGATGCTACCTGTCTCCCCCGATCCTTCAGTGAGCCATCGCTACCTGTCTCCCCCGATCCTTCAGTGAGCTATCGCTACCTGTCTCCCCCGATCCTTCAGTGAGCCATCGCTACCTGTCTCCCCCGATCCTTCAGTGAGCCACTACCCTGTTCACCAAGTGGATGCCTCTGCAACCAAGACCCATCAATGCTAGTTAAGGAAGCCTTATTGAACCCCCGGCCATCCCGCAGCTGAAGCTCGCCATCCTCGCTTGCCTGCTGGCCGCCGCCGCAGCCTCTAGCTACACGCTGGAGCAGAAGTACGAAGTCTACGACGCTGTGCTGCACGAGGCCCTGCCGGCCCTGTCGGTTGACTGGAACTGCGTGCTCAGCGCCGGCGCCTCCAGCGCCTCCTGCGTTCTGAGCGCCCTCCTTGGCTGCGGCGTTGGCAGCTCCGACCTCAGCTCGATTGTCAAGTGCCTAGTGAGCAAGTGCGGCGGCCGTCTGGCCGAGATGCTGGGCTGCATCAGCCTCTGAGCTGCTACCGGACAGGTGTGGGACATTCTCCTGGAAGAGAACTTTTCGCGTTCATTTGAGCCGTTGAGAAATATACGCTATGCAGGCTGTAATCACTTTGAGAGTTAAAATCAATGGCTTCATTTCTTTTATTTATACCTTTTACTAACATCTCGGTGGAGTGGCTTACCGGTGATTTTCCAGTAATTTTACTCAACAAATGTAGCGCCAAGTTTTTGGGGGGAAGATTCTTGGCCTAAGATTCTCTAGGGGTGAGATTCTCCGGGAGGAGATTGCATAGAGGTGAGATTTTCTAAGGTAAGATTATCTGTGTGAGATTCTCCGGGGTGAGATTAACTAGGTGTGAGATTCTCTGAGGTGGGATTATCTGGCTAAGATTGGCTAGGGTTGAGATTCTCTGGGAGTGAGTTTCTCAGGGGTGAGATCCTCTCAGGATGAGCTTATCTAAGGGTGAGCTTCTCGAAGGATGAGACTCTCTGGGGTGAGATTCTCAGGGGAGAGATTCTCTAGGAATAATTCGGTATGAGAGTTCCTGGATGAGATTTTTGGTCATGAGGCTCTCATGGATGATACATCCATAATGCGTTTTTATGACAAAAATTTTTGATCGGAATTCTTATAGTTGAGGCAAATCAATTTCGAGCTTAGCAGTACTTAAAGCACTAATGAGTGACGAGTTTCGGACCCAATCGACGATACGTAGCGTAAAAAAACTTTTTAAAGCGGAGCTACACAGAAAAGTCATTATTAAGCCAGCCAGGATAGCCAGCATTCATACGTAATAAACGGTGCAGTAAAGGCAAATATTTGCTCAGAGAGCCCAGATGCAGTTGCTGGGAACTGATATTAACACTCGGCTGTCTCTCATTCACTCAGGCTTAATCTCTCGCGGTCCAATCGCTCTTTTACTACATTATCTATCGCTCGTATAATCCCCAGGAGTGACAGATTGGCTGTCTGTGCAATCGCACTGACTGAGACCCGAGGTCCATCTGTGAATAGGCATGACAACCCAGCCTCTTTGTAGCCTCATCTTACCGGCTGCAGCGCTGCTGTCGCTGGCGATGCCGTCCGCCTTAGCGGAGCTGACGCCATCACTTGAGCAGGCGCTGATAACGCGACTTGGGCTGCTGGGCCAGTCGGCCGGGGACGGAAGCTACTCACCGGCTGTCCGGCCGAAGCCGGACAATGGCTCGGCCAACACCGTCATAGTGCAGGCAATTATGTCCGCCTTGGCCGCTGTGGTGAGGAGCTGGGCTTGGGATCGGAATTTAAACAGCAAATATTTTAGTGTCCGAAACTCCAACACCGATCTCTAGTGTCCGAAACTCCAACACCGATCTCTAGTGTCCGAAACTCCAACACCGATATCTAGTGTCCGAAACTCCAACACCGATATCTAGTGTCCGAAACTCCAACACCGATATCTAGTGTCCGAAACTCCAACACCGATCTCTAGTGTCCGAAACTCCAACACCGATCTCTAGTGTCCGAAACTCCAACACCGATCTCTAGTGTCCGAAACTCCAACACCGATATCTAGTGTCCGAAACTCCAACACCGATATCTAGTGTCCGAAACTCCAACACCGATATCTAGTGTCCGAAACTCCAACACCGATATCTAGTGTCCGAAACTCCAACACCGATATCTAGTGTCCGAAACTCCAACACCGATATCTAGTGTCCGAAACTCCAACACCGATATCTAGTGTCCGGAACTCCAACACCGATATCTAGTGTCCGAAATTGCAACACTGATTTCAAGGGTCCAAAGCTAAAAAACTGATCCTTAGTGTCCGTAAACTCCTACACCGATTTCTGGTGTTCAATAGTCTAACACTGATCTGTAAGTCTAGTGTCCGAAAATTCACCACTGATTTCTAGTGTTTGGAGTCCAAATGTCTAACATTGGTGTCCGAATACTGACCATTTGCTTTGTATAATGTCTTGTAACTCTAGAAGCAGTCTGCTTGGGTTCAGCAAGTCGCAATTGTTTACCAGACAAATTTTGTTCGGCCTCAAATTTAAGACTTCAAATTGGTTACTGGGGAGCCTCATTGTTTCAGGACTCAACAGTGCAGGAGTTGACCTTGCAGGTGTGGCTTACTCTGGTGAGCTAATGAATATTCAATTCGCTGCTGCTGCTCCGTATGAAAATTTACTTGAAAATTCAAATCTCAAAACTACAGGTCTGGAACGACAATCGTCTGGCTTGGCGGGGACGATTCAACTCCAGCTTTGACAGCATCGGAACCGTGTTTGCACCTGCGGAGCTCGTCTGGCAGCCGGACGTGTCCTTCTTAGACAGGTGGAAATTTTTTCTAGAGATGCATATCCAATTGTTATGTCTTCTTTTACACCGAAGAAAGACGGAAGATAGTGTTTGAGCGTTTGCGAGCTTATGCCACTCGAGAGCATAGCCGTTTCAGAAACTTAATATATTTCTTTGGCTCGCGAGCCGTCTCAAGCATTTAATACTGTACCGAGTATCTAGAGTTTCAACCCTAGACACTTTAGAAGCAGAAAGCAAACGAGGCCGAAGTCTATAAGAAGTCAGAAGTCACGTCACAACATCCCTCTTCCTTTCAATCTTGAGCCTGATACCTCTCCGGCGGTCTTCGCGTTCGCTGAGGGTATCTGCGATCCGCCATCGGTTGATCCTCAGCACTTGGAGGTTCTCTCACTGTCTCATTCGTTGCCTCGGCTCTGTCCCTGACATGGTCACGGTGCACGACCAGATCTCGTCCTTGCTCGTCCCGCACTCGTCTCAACTGTTCGCCGACAGCTTCGCGCAGCACTCCTTCCCTCCACTCCTTGTTAAACGGATCCTGGACCCAGACTGGGCTGTAGGCTTGGTCAATCCGCTTGTCTTGAAAGGACCGACGGTGCAGCAGTGAGAGTCTCGTGTTGAACTCGCGCCCAAACATTTCTCGGCACGGCGCGACTCCGTTGGCTCTTGGACAGACTCGCACCGCGTACAAAGCCTGTTGCATCCGAACCTCCGGATCTGGGTCATTCAGCTGCTTCAGCTTGGTCTTCAGCTTTTTCACTGCAGCCTCTGCTACGCCATTTGATGCGGGGAGACTTCAGGTGTAACACTCCCATCCGCTTCAGCCAGGCCTCCGTCTCATGCGCCACAAACTGTCGTCCGTTGTCAGTCACTAGTACATCTGGGATGCCAAAGTTGCAAAATGTTCTGCGGAGTACTCTGATGACCGACGTTGCATCGATTTCGCGCACCCATTCGGCAGCGATGAATCCCGTCTTGGCGTCTGAAACCACCAGAAAGTTGCTTCCATCCAGTTGTCCCAGGTCAGCGTGCACTCGGCACCAAGCCTCCTTTGGTACTGGCCATGGTTTGAGCACCGATTTCTGGGATGGTCTCATGCGCTGGCACGTGTGGCAATCCGAAACGCACTTTTCTATCTCTGTCTCCATTAGCGGCCACCAGACATACTGGCGGGCCCACGCCTTCATGGCTTGCATTCCGGGATGGGAACAGTGGAGAAATTGGATGACTTGCGCTCGGAACTTCACCGGGATGACGATCCGATGGTCCAGTAGCAGTAGATGGTCGCTGCAATTCAGTCTGCACTGTACTCTTCTGTATGAGTCCGGCACGTCCTCACCAGATCGCAACCTCTGTAGAACGTCTTGGATCTCCTTGTCCTCCTTGGACGCCTGCTCCATCTGATCCTTCGTGACTGGTCCATCTTCTGACAGGGCGATGTCCACCGCAGCAACTTCGTTAACCGCTTCAGTCGCCGTTTTGTCGCTCCAGTTATTTCCGTCAGTTGGTAGTCTCGACAACGCGTCGGCATGAGGAATTTCGTGCGTTCTTTTGCCTCTGACTAGGTACTGGTACGTAGCCAGTAACTCAGCCCAGCGCTGAACTCTCTTACTTGCTCTCTCGGGCAGGTCTTTGTGTGATGCGAATAAGAATTCTAGAGGCTTGTGATCGGTCACAATCACAAAACTCCGATAAGCTAGGAATCGATTTAGCTTCTTGACGCACCAGACCACTCCGAGGGCTTCTCGTTCTAGCTGGCTGTATCGCGACTCCGCAGGTGTGAGTTTCTTGGACACAAACGCTACAGGCCTTCCACTCTGCTCCAGCACTCCTCCAATGCCGTAGGGCGATGCATCTGTAGTCAGAGTTAGCTCCTTACTTGGATCGTACGGCGCTAGCACCTGCCTTGATGTAATGTCCTGCTTCAATTGCATCACGGCCTTCGTGTGTTCTTGTTGCCATGTCCAGTTGACATCTTTCTTCAGCAAGTTATACAGAATGGCAGTCTTCGTGGCCACTTGCGGAATGAACGGCGCATAGAAATTTATCAGTCCCAGAAATGTTCTCAGCTCTTCCTGGTTTCTTGGATCTTCCATGCTTTGTATTGCCGTCACCTTATCCTCGTTCATGCAGCATCCCTCCTTTGAGATCTTAAGGGCTAGAAACTCGACCTCTTCCTTGTCGAACTGGCACTTCTTAGCATTCAGTGTGATGTCATTCTCTTGCAGCCTTTTAAGTATTATTTCCGTCTTCTCGGCTAAATTTTCCCGGTTTTTTCCACAGACTAGAATGTCGTCAATGAACACCACCACTCCGAGGACATCCCGAAGCAACTCGCATAGTGTGTTCTGAAACAATCCAGGAGCAGATGACAGTCCGTATGGTAATACCCTGTACCGAAAGTAACCAAAAGGTGTTGCGATAGTAGTGATATCCCGTGAGTCCTCGCACAGCTCCAGGTTATGGTATGCATCCTTCAAATCTAGCACAGTGAAACGGCTGCATCCTGAGATGGCTCGTTGCACATCCGCCTTTGTTGGCATATCGATTGGCGGTAGCCGTAAAAACTGGTTGACCCGTCTATAGTCTCCACACAGCCTGATGTCTCCCGAGCTTTTGGGAACGACCACAATCGGACTAGCGAACACCGGCTGTTCTACTTTTTCAATTATCTTCCGCTTTTCCAGATCTTCTAATCTTTCCTTAACGGCTGGTACCAGCGAAAATGGGAGTGGTCGGGCCTTCGATACCACCGGTCTCGTGTTTTCTCGTACTTCCAACTTTACTTGAATTCGCTTATAAGCCAATGAAGCTTGACAACGGCGTTTGGTAACTTCGATACCCAAACTACTAAACCAATTTCGGCCAATAACCGGCTTTGCGTTCATGTCCATGACTACCACAGGTAATGAGCACTCACTTTCATCTTCGGTCTGAACTCGAACATCTGCGGTACCACATACTGGTAGGTCTTGTCCTCCGTATGATGTTAGTCGACAATTTGGGTCTGTCCAATGCAGTCCTAGTTGTTCAGCCAAAATCTTAGAAATGCAGGTCACTGATGCACCAGAGTCCACCATCATAGCAACGTCCTTATCGTTCAGTTTTACATTGATCCAGACGCTTGATCTGTCCCGGTCATCGCATAGGCTAAAAAGCTCATTGTCCTTGGCTGGTTCATCCTCCTCCTCGATTCCTGCACACTCTCGCATTGACAACTTTCCTTTAATGGAGCCAGATGCCATCCTTCCATGTGAGCTAGCTGGCTTGTTAAGCTTACATGCAGCTTCAAATGGTTCATTTTCCCACATTTTCGACATTTTGCTCCAAACGCAGGGCATGCCTTTGGCGGGTGCCTCTTCATACAGAAATTGCAAGCCTTGCTGAATGTGCGTCCTTGAGCTTGGGCCCTGTTTTGTTGTCGTACTCTGCCCTTAGTCGCACTGACTGTTTCCACCTTTCCATTAGTGCTTAAGGCACTCTTGCTTACTTGCTCTTGCGCCGTGGCAGTCTCCACCGCCAGCTCCAGGGTCAGCGGGTCTTTGATAAGCAGCTCTTTCACCACCGACTCACTGCGCAGTCCTGCCACGAATCTGTCTCGCAAAGCTTCTTGTAGGAAATCTCCGAATTGACATCGGTCTGCTTGAGCACGTAACCTGTTCTCAAAATCTGCCGCTGATTCGTATTCATCTTGCTTCAGTAAGTTAAACTTGTAGCGCTCAGCTACAACCAGTTTCTTCTGCGGCACGACATGCTTCTCAATTTCATCCTTCAATTCCTTGAAGGTCTTGTTCTCTGGCTTCGCCGGAGCGACCAGGTTCCGCAGCTTGTCGTAGGCAGTTTCCCCCATGAGGCTTATGAAGAAGTCGGTCTTGGGCGAAAACCCTTCCTCCTTCTCATCCTTCACGCCGGATCTCCTGCAGACGGCTTCAAACCGCTCGATCCAGGCCTCGAATTTGTCCTCTGTCCAGGGAAGCTCCCGCAGGTTCTCTCGAGACAGCGACGCCATTGTCTATAAGAAGTCAGAAGTCACGTCACAACACCAATCATAGACCAGGAACTTCCAGGAAGTGAAGTGTACATGCCTAACGATAAATAAAGTTAGGGCCGCTGTGCACTCCTGTGTGAGTGTGTGACTGCGTACGTATCCGCGCGCTTGTATGCCTGCTCAGGGGAGTCGGTGGAATGGGCAGCAATGCCTCTCGCCGGTTGTGCGACAATGTCGCTTAAAGTGCGCCAGGGTGCACACAGCCCCTTGGCTTTAACTAAACCTAAGAAGACTAAAAGTACATTCACTATCTAAGCCATTTACAGAATAAGGGCTAAATTACAGTTACTGTCTATGCAGAAGTCTAGAAACTAAAGTACGTTCTCTGTCTCTCCAATCCTGCAAGAGTGATGATGAAATTAAAAGCTTAAAAATCGATGCACAGCCCCTGCTGAAGCCAGTCAAATAGAATAGTGAAATTTACGTGCCTACAAAATAAAAGTACTTTTGCACTCACTGAGGCCTGCAGCTTGAGCCTTCAGCGGGTATCGGGCGACCGCGTTCTGCTAAACCTGACCAGCGCAGGCGGCGTGGCGCGCAGCCAGCAGTTCATGGTCCGCTTCAAGTGCCGCTTTGACATGCGCAATTTCCCATACGATGCGCAGCGTTGCGGCGTCAAGATCGGCTCGATTATGCAGAGCTCGGCCTCTGTGAGAGTGCGGATGATGCCGGCCAGCGAGGTGGAGTTTAGCGGAGCCACAGGCAGCCACGAGTTCTGCGTGCAGAGCGTCTTCACTGAGGAAGGAGCTGAAGGCGAATTTCCATTCGTTCGGCTGGTTGTCGTCTTCTCGGTGCGCTGCTTACTGGGTCGGGGGGAAGGGATCGGAAGGGAAGAGTTGTAGGGAAGGGGTCGGAGGGAAAGAGTTGGAGGGGAAGGGGTCAGAGGGGAAGGGATCGGAGGGGAAGAGTTGGAAGGGAAGGGATCGGAGGGGAAGGGATCGGAGGGGAAGGGATCGGAGGGGAAGGGATCGGAGGGGAAGGGATCGGAGGGGAAGGGATCGGAGGGGAAGGGATCGGAGGGGAAGGGATCGGAGGGGAAGGGATCGGAGGGGAAGGGATCGGAGGGGAAGGGATCGGAGGGGAAGGGATCGGAGGGGAAGGGATCGGAGGGGAAGGGATCGGAGGGGAAGGGATCGGAGGGAAGGGATCGGAGGGGAAGGGATCGGAGGGGAAGGGATCGGAGGGGAAGGGATCGGAGGGGAATGGATCGGAGGGGAAGGGGTTGGAGGGGAATAGGTCGGAAGGGCAGGGGTCGAAAGGAAAGGGTTCGGGGGGGGGGGAGGAATCTGACAGAAGGGATCCGAGGGGAGTTTTCAAAGTGGAAGAGGTTAATGAAGCTGTAGAAAGGTGTAGAAAGCAAACAGACAGGGTGGCCTCCTAGGTTGTCACCTGAGACAAAGTAAATTTTGGATAATTTACTGTGGAACTCACTCGAAAATTAATAATTTGATTTCGTTCACCAAAGCGCCGATCAACATTCTACCTGGTGAACATCGTCATACCCAGCCTCCTGCTGCTCGCCATCTCAACCCTGGTATTCCGCCTGCCACCGGAATGCGGCGAGCGAATGTCCCTGAGCGTCACCATCGTGCTGTCGATGTGCGTGTTCCTGCAGCTGGCTGGCAGCTACACCCCAACGCAGAGCGAAGCTGTGCCTCTGCTCAGTGAGTTAAATAAATTTCAGAACTCCGTTTTTGGATCCTGATACAAAACTTTCGGTAGAATGTACAAAAGTGCAAGGATGCATACACACACACACACATCGAAAAAAGATACAACACTTATCTTTAAATATATGATTGCCAGTTTTATTGGTTCTTTGCTTTTACAACGCATTTTTGTAAAATTTATAACAGGCAAGTCATACGGAAGTATTGTAAGGATTAGCCTTTCATCCGAAGAAATGAAAAGGTCCAATCTCAGTAGTGTTATTTTTCTCGTACTTTCGCGTGAAGCCAGTATTAACAGTAGAACTACCAAGAGGGGGAAATTCCCCCCCCCCCTGACATTTTTTTGCTGCGCCGGAACGGAGCAACGCAGGCACACGAAATTCAAGAAAACGGGCTAATTTTTTGTTGCGCACCTTCTCAAACAAGAATCAAGTCGCCAGCCCTCCGGACCGTCGAGATATTCGACGATTATGCCAGAAGGTCGGATTTTTCCCATAAGCGCCAGTGTATTCAGTGCACCCCTGTGCGCCAGTCAGCACTGCGCCTCAGTGCAGCCTCGCCAAGCCTCCAAATTTCATCAGCACGTAGACCAAATGTGTCTGCATCAGCTCTGACTTCGTTGGTCACTAGCCTTCACCCAGGCGGAGCTTCTGGACCTTCAGCAGGTGGCACCAAGTGACTATGGACAGCCTGATGCAGATTTCTCTAGTTTCGCCGATCAAGCCTTGACAGTGAGCAAAAATCAACTGCTGGGCATCCTCAGCTAGTCTCTCAAACATTCCGTCATCACCCCGACACCGTCGGCACCTTCAACAGATTACACCAGGCGATTATTGGCATCCTGTTGCAAATATTTTAGACTGTTCTGATCAATCTTCAATAATGGGCAAACCTCTACTGCTAGGTATCCTCAACTAGTTTTTCAAGCATCCGGTCGTCATTCAGCCGTCGTCGGCACCTTCAAGAAGACGAAACCGACTATAGACACCCAAAAGAGAATATTTTTATTGTTAACAATTTTAGCAATTTATAAGATAGAAGACTAGATATCCAGTATATTATGAATTGATCTTCATTCCGAACAGAAAATTGGATAATTTCTAGTAATTTTTTCTTCGCGAAGATTCTGTTCAATTTACAGTTTAATTAGCAAATTACGTCATCAAGTTTACTTAATTATGTCCGGTGATGATAGACTGTTTGAGAGTATAGCTGAGAACGACCAGAAGTTAAAGTTTGCCTATTATTGATGTTGGTCAGCGACATCAAAGAAATTCGCAACAGCGTGTCCATTGTCACCTGTTTTCATCTGTTGAAGGAGCCGACGGCGTCGGGTGATGATAGAATGCTCGAGAGACTATCTGAGAATGTCCGTCGGTTGAGGCTTGCCCATTATTGAAGCTTGATAAGAAAAATCTGACATATTTGCAACAGGATGTTCATAGTCATCTTGTGTCATCTGTTGAAGGTGCCGACGGCGTCGAGGTGATGACGGAATGCTTGACAGACCAGCTGAGGATGTCCAGCAGTTGATTTTGCCCACTGTCGAGGCTTGATCAGCGAAACTAGAGAAATTCGTATCAGGCTGTCCATAGTCACCTGGTGCCACCTGTTGAAAGTCCAGAAGCTCCGCCTGGGTGAAGGCTAGTGACCAACGAAGTCAGAGCTGATGCAGACACATGTGGTCTACGTGCTGATGAAATTTGGAGGCTTGGCAAGGCTGCACTGAGGCGCAGTGCTGACTGGCGCACAGGGGTGCACTGAATACACTGGCGCTTATGGGAAAAATCCGACCTTCTGGCATAATCGTCGAATATCTCGACGGTCCGGAGGGCTGGCGACTTGATTCTTGTTTGAGAAGGTGCGCAACAAAAAGTTAGCCCGTTTTCTTGAATTTCGTGTGCCTGCGTTACTCCGTTCCGGCGCAGCAAAAAAATGTCAGGGGGGGGGGGGAATTCCCCCCTTCTCTTGGTAGTTCGACGGGCGGAAAAATGGCTTGGTATTCCTACTGTTAAAAGCGTTTCGAGCTACTTATAGTAGTCATCTTCTTAATCAAATTTCAGCCTATCACTGCAGCGCGGTGGCCATGCTGACCATGGGCAGCCTGCTCGGCAATGTGTTCGTGCTCGACTGCCACTTCAAGCTGCAGCGGGGCGGCAGGCGGGTGGTCAGTCCGCTGGTCCGGCTGCTGTTTCTCAACCGCTGCATTACTGGGAATTGCAAGCGAACGGCAGACGCGGTGAGTCACGCGACAATCTCGAAAGGCATCTGACAGAAGCTAAATTTGAGCCACAAGGAGACAGGGGCGCCAACCAAGAGACAGGGGCACCCACCAAGAGACAGGGCGCCCACCAAGAGACAGGGGCGGCCACCAAGAGACAGGGGCGGCCACCAAGACAG
This sequence comes from Macrostomum lignano, assembly GCA_002269645.1. Lineage (NCBI taxonomy): Eukaryota > Metazoa > Platyhelminthes > Macrostomidae > Macrostomum > Macrostomum lignano. Next base: position 56,541 of record NIVC01003777.1, read on the forward strand.
CAAATATTGTCGACCCTTAGGGTTAAATAAATTATTGTGCACGCCACTAAGCCTGCGAGTTGAATATAAATCTATAGAGGGGAGAACTCGGACTTATAAGAAGCTTTTGAAGAGTTAAGCAAGATAAATTGAGCTATTAAATGTGTATCTAAAAGTGAGATTCAAACTCTTTAGTAACTTATATGCTAGCTGGTTATAACCGCTAAGTTACGGACTCACCCGCATTCAACGTTTAGCCTTTTATATAGATAACTATATAGTAATTAGGTCAAGTGAATGATGGTTGGCGCCATCTATGGTGGTTGGTTGCATTGGGGGTTGTAGCCTAGTGGTCGATCCCACTGGAACAATTTGTTTCCTTGAGCAAGACACCTAACTCTGCATTGCTTCAGTTTATCCAGCTGTAAAATGGGTGTCAGCATTAGCTGGGGTAATTGAGGGTGTGTGTGACGACCATACGCAGCCTTCAGATGCGCCGCGCAATAGCTGCGGCTGAGCTGTCGATCTGTCCCGATTAGTGCAGGTGTAATCAATTATTATTATTGAACAGTTTCTTAGTTCCCTCTCGCTATTTCTCTGATAAAACGTCAAGATCAGCTCCTGGTGTAACATTGCATCGTTACATTGTGCCGTCCCATTTCCACAGAGGGTACTACCAGCCAACAAGACTTCGGGCAGCTCTGACGCCGAGACGGAGGAGGCAGCCGGTCGAGAAGTCAATGAATGGCTGGTCGTGGTTGCTGCCGCTGACAGGTGTCTGTTCGCCCTGTTCCTGTCCGCCACTCTCACCATAGCCGTCGCAGTTTGCTGCGTTGAGACGAGCTCTGTGCGAGCCTGCCAGTACAGCGCCTACTGAGACTGAGCACGAAATGCTGAGCTTAAAGCTTCTAAACCGCAGATTAGTGATGCAAGCAATGCGTGTTGCTACCCACGTACTGAACAAAAATGAAGAAGCATATACACTTGTTAGAGGAAAGTTACAATAAAAAGCCCCAAGAATCAGGCTCTGCTTCTAAAAGAGCCGCTTTCATTCGTCAAATTGAACAATCATTAGTTAAAACTCGGTTTTCCATTTCTATTTCGATGCAGCTGTCAGTGCAAGCTGTTCCTGTTCGATGCGTGCAGTCACCGTGTGCAGTCTGTGCCGAGCTGCACTCATCAGGTGACTGTGTATGTGAGGTCTCTGCCCGGCGTACCTCCGGGTCACCTGTGTCCGTCCGGATACGAGCACACGAGACACGGCACATCGTACAAGGTGGTCACGTCGGTGACTCTCACCTGGAACAACGCCAACCTGACCTGCAGTGCGGATCCCGGACTGACCAAGTTCTCTGATGCGATCGACCTTGATGAGGCTCTGCACCTGAGGTCGCTGAAGCAGCTGATGGGCAGCTCGTTCGATTTTTCCTTGGGATTTTAGAAATTTGAATGCTTACTCTGACTGGTTCTGGGCCGCCTGCGACCGCGTGGCACTCTGGAGAGCCGAACGGTGCCGCGTCATTGGAGTGCACAAATCTTTGGTGCAGCTTTGAAAAATTGAAGGCTTGACTACGATTCCTACATCTGCGAGTGCCAGTCCGTGTTTTCAGACAACTTTCTTAAACTAAATTATTACCTAAGCAAATATAATCGAAGCTATGGCCATGAACTAGTTTTGTAGTATGGGTTCTAATGTTAATTACTGTTACATTTAAGAACTTATTACTGACAGATTCTAAAATGATTTTTTAGACATCTTGAAAGAAAGTTCACAAAGTTATTTTTATCTCAGAATTCTGTACCCTAAGTAAGCTGAGGTCCTTAAGCATTTGAGCAAGTTGAAATGCGAGTAGTTGCTTCGTTCACACTTCAAGTAAGTGATTCTGTGCAGAATAGACCAACCTGCTCAGAAGTCATTAGGAATTCCGAAGAATCCTCTCCCAATGCTTCACCTGTTGAAGGCAGTCTTAGCCCTTTATTTCACCTGTCACTGACGTCTCACGCTTTTTTCAGCGTAAGATGAGCACTTTCGCCTTGGCATTGAGTGCAGCCTCAGCCAACAACACTCAAACTTGAGCAGCTCAATAGAGTGGCAGGCCCAGTAAATTTCTGACAAAGCTTGTTTTCACAGGAAATTTCTCTTTTTACGAGCTATATTTGAAACTTTCCCTGATTCACAGATCATATTTATACTGCATCCCACAGGAGCTCAACTTTTGCAACCTCTTGGGTGTCGTATCCAACGGCCTAAGTAAGAGAAGGGGGTAGGGGCGCCGACTAAGAGACAGGGCGACCACCAAGAAACAGAGGCGCCCATCAAGAGACAGGGGCACCCATCAACAAGAGACAGGGGCACCCATCAAGAGACAGGGGCACCCATCAACAAGAGACAGGGGCACCCATCAAGAGACAGGGGCGCCCACCAAGAGACAGGAGTGCCAGCAAGGGTCGCACACCAAGGGTCGCCCACCAAGAGACATAAATACATACTCGTAAGCACCATTGTAATGGTCCTGTATTAAGCTCGGTTGATACCTCAGACTTAATTTAAAATTTACAGGTACAACTCGCTACTCATAGTAAACTGTTTCGAAAACAAATTAATCTGTCAAATGCTGCGCGGGTTTTACTGTGTGTGGAATCATCCTACAGAGGTGGGGACTAAGGACGCGAAGCACAGGGCCAACTTAAGGGCGCTGTTGAAATGCTGTCTTTTGTTTAGATTTTCTGCGCAGCAGAGTCACAAGTTAAGTTGGAAGAGGCTCAACAAAGAGAAGTGAAGAGTTGTAACCACCGGGCGCCAGGTTCCACCGCAAGAAGTGTCTGTCTGAATGTCTCCTTACAAAAGATCACTCCTAAGACTTGAAAGACGTGACAAGAGCTATTTAAGCAAGAAGCAATACTCTAGTCGTTTATTTCTCACTGAAGTTTGACTGCTCAACGATCATTCCAGCAATCCGTAATCCAATGCTGCTCTTCGCACTGCTGCAGCTGCTGTGGGTGTCGGCAGTTCTGTCCGATTCCTGCAGCTCTGACGGAGTGAAATTCTCTCCAATCACCGGTGTGGACTGCGTGAGCCCCGAGTTCACTCGAACTGTGTCGGGCCTGTGCTCTCCACTCGAATGCAGCATTCAGTGCGCTCAAATGCCCAAGTGTCAGGCTTTCAGACTGCTGACAGCTGGAGCCTGTCAGTGCAAGCTGTTCCTGTTCGATGCGTGCAGTCACCGTGTGCAGTCTGTGCCGAGCTGCACTCATCAGGTGACTGTGTATGTGAGGTCTCTGCCCGGCGTACCTCCGGGTCGCCTGTGTCCGACCGGATACGAGCATACCAAATACGGCACCTCGTACAAGATTACATCGTCTCCAAACAAGAATTGGCAAACTGCCAACCAAATCTGCAGTACGCAACCGGGACTTTCGAAGTTCGCTGACGCAATCGATTTCGAGGAAGCCGCGTACCTGAGGTTGCTGGTGCGGGCAGACTACAACCCCGACTGCTTCCTGGGCGGCAAGCTGACAACTGACATATCCACTGCCACAACCAAGTCCAACTGGGTCTGGACCGCCTGCAACCTGACCATCGATGCGAGTGTCTGGCAGGGCGGGCAGCCCGACGGAGTCAATGAATATAATAGCAGCGGCTGCGCCAACCTGTGCTCTTATTTTGGCACCGGAGGCATCGACGACCATGGATGCGACATCTCAACCTGGTACATCTGCGAGTGCCAGTCCGTGTTCTGACACTGCCTTCGACAATTTCTCTTGATACAATAGTTAACAGGGCCATTTTGAATCTTAGGCCATCTGAAAATGAACTAAACTTTCGGCACCAGCAAAATTTTCCATTGTAGCTCTCCATTGAATGCACCACTCTTACAATACAGAGTACCATTTTGTGTAGTCGCAGTCTTGATTTAAGGCTAGCTTTAGCAATGCTTAGATACTAGATAGATATTAGCGATATATTCTCTTTTTATCCGGATATTATGGAAAACTATAAACAGAAATATTATGGAAAATTGCAGGGCCGTAGCCGGGGTGGGCGCCAAGGGAGGCCGAAGGGATGCCAAAACTCTGGCGTTCCCTTGCCAGTTGGTGCTGGCGCCCCTGGTGCTGGCGCCCCTGGTGCTGGCGCCCCTGGTGCTGGCGCCCCTGGTGCTGGCGCCCCTGGTGCTGGCGCCCCTGGTGCTGGCGCCCCTGGTGCTGGCGCCCCTGGTGCTGGCGCCCCTGGTGCTGGCGCCCCTGGTGCTGGCGCCCCTGGTGCTGGCGCCCCTGGTGCTGGCGCCCCTGGTGCTGGCGCCCCTGGTGCTGGCGCCCCTGGTGCTGGCGCCCCTGGTGCTGGCGCCCCTGGTGCTGGCGCCCCTGGTGCTAAAGCCCCTGGTGCTAAAGCCCCTGGTGCTGGCGCCCCTGGTGCTAAAGCCCCTGGTGCTGGCGCCCCTGGTGCTGGCGCCCCTGGTGCTGGCGCCCCTGGTGCTGGCGCCCCTGGTGCTGGCGCCCCTGGTGCTGGCGCCCCTGGTGCTGGCGCCCCTGGTGCTGGCGCCCCTGGTGCTGGCGCCCCTGGTGCTGGCGCCCCTGGTGCTGGCGCCCCTGGTGCTGGCGCCCCTGGTGCTGGCGCCCCTGGTGCTGGCGCCCCTGGTGCTGGCGCCCCTGGTGCTGGCGCCCCTGGTGCTGGCGCCCCTGGTGCTGGCGCCCCTGGTGCTGGCGCCCCTGGTGCTGGCGCCCCTGGTGCTGGCGCCCCTGGTGCTGGCGCCCCTGGTGCTGGCGCCCCTGGTGCTGGCGCCCCTGGTGCTGGCGCCCCTGGTGCTGGCGCCCCTGGTGCTGGCGCCCCTGGTGCTGGCGCCCCTGGTGCTGGCGCCCCTGGTGCTGGCGCCCCTGGTGCTGGCGCCCCTGGTGCTGGCGCCCCTGGTGCTGGCGCCCCTGGTGCTGGCGCCCCTGGTGCTGGCGCCCCTGGTGCTGGCGCCCCTGGTGCTAAAGCCCCTGGAGCTAAAGCCCCTGGTGCTAAAGCCCCTGGTGCTAAAGCCCCTGGAGCTAAAGCCCCTGGTGCTAAAGCCGCCACGATGACGCCCCCACGATGTGGCCCCAATGAAAGACCTTGGCTACGCCCTGAGCCGGTTGGAAATTAAAAAACTTTGAACGCTGGAAACTCCACTGGAAAAAGCAGCCTAATGAGTACAATTATTTGTTTCTCTAGCTATGTTTTATTACTAAAATTATCTACCATTTCTAATTTTCCGTGATCTATCGTTAATCTGTCCATTTAATTTACTGAAAAAAGTTACTTTAGGAGCTGCCCCACTTGCAGTGTACGTGAGTCCCAACAAATATATTCTTATGTGCAAGCGTATTATGAGCGCTGTCACAAAATGCATCTGTCTGGATCCTGCCAAAATGGCTTCTTAGAAAGTTTATTTCTTTCTGAAAAGAAAAACAGCCCCATTGTTGAAGACAGCCTCACCCAACCAAAATTTCAAAGGCGCTGTTTTGCGGCAGAAATTCCACCCCTCCCAGTCAAGTTGCCATGGTAACTAAACTGCAGCTTTTAACGGCAGGTGGAGTGACTCTGTATAGAAGCGGTGAGGCGGAGATGGTCCCATTAGGCAAGGCTTGAGCTCACTGGAGAGGGAATAGTGTGCTCGACTGTCTCCACTGTTTCTTTGTTTGACTGCTTTCTGCTCTGCTGAACTTGAGCTGCTTTTGTTTAGCGACAAATCTATCTATCTATCTATCTATCTATCTATCTATCTATCTATCTATCTATCTATCTATCTATCTATCTATCTATCTATCTATCTATCTATCTATCTATCTATCTATCTATCTATCTATCTATCTATCTATCTATCTATCTATCTATCTATCTATCTATCTATCTATCTATCTATCTATCTATCTATCTATCTATCTATCTATCTATCTATCTATCTATCTATCTATCTATCTATCTATCTATCTATCTATCTATCTATCTATCTATCTATCTATCTATCTATCTATCTATCTATCTATCTATCTATCTATCTATCTATCTATCTATCTATCTATCTATCTATCTATCTATCTATCTATCTATCTATCTATCTATCTATCTATCTATCTATCTATCTATCTATCTATCTATCTATCTATCTATCTATCTATCTATCTATCTATCTATCTATCTATCTATCTATCTATCTTTATACAGGCGTTTAAAGACAGGGTTTAGGGCCAGGTTTTTTATTGACAGGGATTTTAGGGCCAGGGGTGAAGGGCGAAGGGTTTAGGGACAGTGGTTTAGGGGGAGGTCGTAAGTGGCAAGGGTTTTAAGACTAGGATTAACGGGGCTAAATGAAAGGAATTAAGAATTAGTGGGGTTTATGGAGTGGGGCGCAGACGGTATTAATATGAATTGCGGGGTTACGCGTCGTAGGGCTAGACTTTTATGTAATCCACTTGCGAGCTATCTTAACAATGACTTTCAATCTTCAACCGAAACCATTCGTTGGACTCTGGGAAATTGAGTTTCGAATGAGAATTCTTGACTTTAAACACGTTTTCTCCATAGAGAAAGGCGTGTGAATGCAGCAGGAGTCTTTAGGAGATGCAGGAGATGCTAAAGCTTGCAAGCAGGAGAGTTCCGCTTCAAAAACTTTTTGCCGATCGGGTGAGGACCCCAAGGCACAATGCGCCTGGCAATGATCAACCAACCATGGTAGAAGGAAAGCAGTGGCACGCAGACAGAAACTAGTGACCCACAGACAGCTGCTGCTTCAATACTGCACATCACGTCAAAGGAAACTCAACAAAATGCAGGCTGTGGTGTCTTGATAGACAAACACAGGAAAACCGCGAGTAATTAGGCGGTTTTCCGCAGAAACCGCGAGTAACTTAGGACAACCCGCGCTTATATTACACATCCAACCACGAATTATTACGCGATCGATAAATTTGGCAACAATAAAATGTATTAATTGTCTGCATCACATTTACGGTGACGCCTACTTACAGTAGAGTAGTAAGAAAAATATCCCTTTTAGTTAGTTAGTAAAACGACCCTTTTAAGGGCTCCTTGCCACGACACAACACAGGCAAGAAGAAATTCAAAGACAGCACCCATGATGAGGCCAAATACAGGGGGAAATATAGGGAAATACTACACAAATTATCTGATTACATTCGTTACACTCGTCATATGAAACTGAGGAAGACAAATGTGGCAATAACTTTGGCAGTTTTTCTGAGGTAAATCTGCAAGGATGGATATTGAGCTAGGAAGTCCTTTATGTCTTTGTTTTTCCTAATTGGTAGACATTCACAACTCCAGCCCTCAGCCGTTTCTATGGCGTGTTATGTAGCTCTTTCACAGCAAGTGTGCGGACGGAAATTCTCACAATAGACAGAGCTTAAGGGGTTTGACGTAGACTTGACAATGCTTCTTGTGCATTCATACAGGTCTTCCAAACTGCATGTCTTCTTGGCTAGCTGGAAAGAGCCCTTCTCTTTTGACAACTTGATTGACTGACGCGTTGCCTGCTCTCCAATGGCAGAGATTGAACCTCCACAAAGCTTTTGCTTGGTTTTGATGCAGTGCCATTTCTACAACTGTTTGCCCTTTGACAGCAATATATACGCTGTAGGACTTGCCAGCATCTTTTGGTATTATCTCAGTTGGAAAACTGATTGCGCTTTCTAGCCATTTTGGTTTGGGCCATAGACTATGACTGCATAGAATGCAGTCATACTCGTATTTGCGAAGGGGGGTGCCTAAAACCATATTTGTTTTATGTAGCTTATTAGAATTTTCGTTCCAACGCGTGTTTAAAATAAAATGAGAGAGACAGTGTAGGCGCTCGCTTCACTTCTTCTCTCGCCCGCTTCTGCGGGCCCAAAGGCATGGCCATTGCCCGAAATATTTGTTCATGGCAATGACCTCCGGACAATGACCGGCCATTTTCTGGAGGTAAAATAACAAGACTGGACAACAATACCATAGGCGAAAAAAGTAACACGAAGCGTGAAATTCTTATATTTATTGAAGTCCAACAAAAAATGTTCCAACAATAACACTGCTTAGTCAATTGAGTGCAAGTCTAACCTATGGTCATGTTCTCATCACGACAGCAGGAGAAAGTCCAGAAAATACGACGGTTGAGTCCATTACTCAAATTTGCAACCATTGAATGAACAGTTGTGGAAACTGTACCTGACCGACGGATTGTCATGACTGATGCCGGTGATCTGCACGGAAGACGACACAGGTACTGGCACCGGTGAACTCTCACGCAATGGAGTCGCAACAGCTTGTGAAGAACCATTCAAATCAAGTGCCATAGAAACAGCCTCACTGGTAGACTGCAGCGAGCGATCACGGCGCTTGGACAGGTAACGGCGAGTTGTCCTCTCAGAAACCTGACCGGTTATCGACATGATGTCAGCCAGGTTGTACCCAGCAGCCTCTAGATCAGCAATCCTGCTCACTCTACAACAGAAATAAAGTATTGCATAGAAAATATGCAACTGGTTTAAAGCAATATGAAGAAAAAGGCTTACCGAATGCAATGATTCGTGTACATCTTGGACAAACCGGCCTTCTCGCTCAAGTTTCGCATGAAACGCAGGAAGTAGTTCTCCCGCGATTCTGCTTTGTTGAGAACATAGGCTGTCCATTGGAATCCGTGTTGGATAGTGGACGCGGGAACAGATGGTTGTCCTTGGTTGTTGGAGGTAGCAGTTGTACATGTAGATATCTCCTCACTTTGGCCGTGTCGTAGATCCGAGCTTGTTTGTTGTCCGGCCTGGCCTTCGCCTTCACAGGATCGGCTGACTTATTCTTCGTTGGCAGAGCAGGAAGACAGTAGTACTCCTTGCCGTCAGAATCCGTGTGCAATTCAAGCGAGTCCCTTTGTCTCAGGAACTTCAGATGCTCCTGGCCACGCTCTCCAAAGGAGTAAAGAACATAGAACAGAAATTTAGCCTGCTCGATTTCAGCCGTAGTCCCTTCAAAGTAGCACCGCAACTTCTGCATGTCGCCTTCTTCAATTGGTTCATACTGCCTGGTGCAGCCACCATCTCGATGGAAATCACGAACCTTGACACGCAGCATCTCGTTGCAGGAATTGAATTCCTCACCACCGATTATATCGACAGGCAGCTTCAGAACCATGCGTAGGAAACGCTGAATTCCAGCCCGGATACAGATGAGAGAGGCCGGCGAGTAGAACGAGCCATCCTGTTTCTTCAGCTTGAAGTAGAAGTACCGAAGATATTGGTTCAATGTAGGATTGTTGACATGCTGAATGTTGCGCAGATTCTCCCCTTCCAGGAAGTCTCGAAAACGTTGGCCATGCTGGTACATCTGCTTCCGAGTATCCTCAGGCAGACTCTCGATCTCGATTCTGTCCATCTCGGAAACGTCTATCTTTTCATCTCCATCGATCATTGGCAGCCCAGTATCAGCTGGACCATTTTGGACATACTTCAGGAACGCATCGAAATCTTCGTCGTGCCGATCAACGGCAGAGGATTCCGAGAGGAAGTTCAGTTCATCCTGCGTGATGTTGCCGAGGTCCTCACACGGGAGGTTACCCCAATTAATATAATGTATTATCGGGTCGCTCATGATGGACAGAAAACTCTTGAATCAACAGGTTTGGACAGACTACTTACTGCCTGGGAATCCCTCACACAAACCCCTTCACCCCCACTGAAAGTTTTGGTGGAAGACATTTCAACCCTCCATTCAATCAATAGGATTGTCATTGCCATGAACTCTCCCCGCCTTTTGGCTTTCGTGCCATAGACGTTTGTGCCTCCTCCTTCTGGGCCACTTCGATTCGTGCCATAGATATTTCCTGCAATCCTGCAATGTTGCTAGCCGCTCGTGGCTTTGGCCGTTGCCTGGAGTTCTCTCTTCCAGTTAACCCCCCATTGCCTCGGCTGGGCTTCGCTGGACTCGGCTCGGCTGGACCGCAGCAGCCTGGGCCCAGAAATACCGTGTTTCGAATTCAATTCTTTGTTATCCGACGTGAGCAGAAGTTGTAGGCAGGACGCAAAATGCTACCTGTTACAAAAACTACTTCTCCATGTCCACTTTTGCAAGCCCCAATAAAGAAATTGACTACAAAAAGCGATAATTACTCCACAGACAGGTGCTAAGCTTAGAACTATATATAAAATGATCAAATTATATCATCAAGGTCTGCCAAATTGAGGCTACGAGCGTATTTACTCGTAGAAAAGCACTGGCTCGTCGCAAGAGAAACGGTGGCGATTGAGCTGATTAAGAGAGATTTAAGGATGGCATTCGTTTCCAGGAAACTACTAGAGTAATGAAGTAAAATGCATCCTGAGTAACTAACTTACTCGCTGAAATTTCTGCGTTCTAGTTAAAAAATAAACCAATCAGAAGTTTTCTGACTGAAAAAAGTTGCTTCCTGACCGTTCATAAAAACCTTAGAATTTCCTTCTAACCTGTTAAGACCCGGCGTATCTTAAAAGGTATTAACGTTTACCGAATTATTTGTTCATTAGAAGCAAAACAAATTAAGCCCAATGCAGCTTTGTGTTTTTCTACTGCTGCTGTGGGTCCCTGCGGTGCTGTCCGAGTCCTGCAGCTCCGCCAGGCTGAAATTCCACCAAACCACCGGACTGGACTGCGTGAGCTCCGACTTCACCAGCATCGTGTCCGGTCTGTGCACTCCGCTCGAATGCAGCCTCGTCTGCGCTAGGAAGGACAAGTGTCAGGCCTTCTCAGTGCTGACAGCTGGAGCCTGTCAGTGCAAGCTGTTCCTGTTCGATGCGTGCAGTCACCGTGTGCAGTCTGTGCCGAGCTGCACTCACCAGGTGACTGTGTATGTGAGGTCTCTGCCCGGCGTACCTCCGGGTCGCCTGTGTCCGTCCGGATACGAGCACACGAGATACGGCACATCGTACAAGGTGGTCACGTCGGTGACACTCACCTGGAACAACGCCAACCTGACCTGCAGTGCGGATCCCGGACTGACCAAGTTCTCTGATGCGATCGACCTTGATGAGGCTCTGCACCTGAGGTCGCTGAAGCAGCTGATGGGCAGCTCGTCTGATTTTTTCCTTGGCGGATCTGGAACTTCGAATGCGCACTCTGACTGGTTCTGGGCCGCCTGCAACCTGCCCGTGAACGCCAGCGTATGGCACTCTGGAGAGCCGAACGGTCCTGCGTCATTGGAGTGCACAAATCTTTGGCATGGCCATTCAACTGGAGGCGTTGACGATGACTCCTGCAGCAGTGCTCGCAAGTACATCTGCGAGTGCCAGTCCGTGTTCTGAAGAGTCTAACATTGAAATTATGATCCAACAATGACGAAATCTTGCGTGTGTTAAAAACGGTTACAAAAAGTTTTTTTAATATCCTTACATTGCTATACGAAGTAGCTTATGATTTTCAACTTCATGAAACCTACATGTACCTGCTTGCGTTCAAAATTTATTTTCAGTTTTTCTCCAACCAAGTTTTTGAAAAGCAGCGAAAAAGCTTTATTTAGAAACTGCCTTAGCTTGTAATCCGTCTTTTTTCTTGATAATAAACAAACTAAATATGTAACCACTGTATCTCAACTAATTGTACGGCAGAAGTAGACATATTTTTAGCCTAAAGTAACTTTCTGAATTTTCGACGAAAATGTATTGCGTTGCCTTGGTTAGTCCTACCTTCATAGAACAATTACCCTTGCCTATTCTAGCTCTATGCAACGTTTGTCTTAACTTTTTAAATTCTCTTTCTTATAGCTACAGCCACTGCAGAGATGCTGCCTGCATAAAATGATATTAGATACTAGTAGAATCAATAATTACTCGCATACAAAAAGTTTATATTGCAAGAGAGAACTTATAATTCAAATACACTACGACCTGTCGAAGGAAACGAATTAATCGTTCTTCATTCTGCCCTCAGCTTGCAGTCACCCTAGCAACACGGGAACTCTAATGGTAGTGTGCTTTCACGGCAGAAATTCTGCTTGCTCTTCTATGTGGCTGGAAATTTCCTCTGGGAAAAACCCGGCTGCTGGAGAATGACATTGAAGAGACGTTCGCCACCTGTAGTAAAAGATAAAGTTAGGGAAAAGATAAAATGGAGGATTTGAATAGGCCGGTGAGGCTGCGTTTCTGCCTCAGTCTGACTTTCTGTCTTCATGGGGTTACTCCCAAAGTCTGTGGGAAGGCGACTTTTGTCCTCAGATGTCTCTGCAATCAAGTGGAGTGCTCAGGCCTGCCGACACAATGCGATGGTTTGCTCTGGCCTTCTAAAGTTTCCTAAAATTTAACATCTGCGCCCTTGAGTTCTCATATTCTCTCACTCTCAAGTCTGTTTCTCTTCAAATATTTTTTTATTTTCATTTCTCGTTTAGGTAAATCTCTCTGCGATAACCGGAGTGCTGCAATGCCCAGGAATTTTCATTTTACATTATTGATTTATTTGCAAACCTGCCTAGCGATTAGAAAGTCGGGGCCGCTTTACACCCTGTGTGCGTGCCTGTCTACAGTATTTGTGATTGTTCTCAGCCTCTCAGATCATTTCATGACCTCTGAGGCTACTTTTAAGTTAAGGGAGTCGAAAATTTGCTGGCACGGTACATCATTGAATTGGATAATTCAGTTAGTTTAAAGTTTTTAAAAGGTTTCAAACTTGGTTAACTACTACTTGAAGTAGAAGAAGTAGAAGAAACTGGTTTTCGGACGATGTGTCTGAAGGCGTTGCAACAGGGTGCCTACAGTCCACTTGCAAGTATCATTAGTACTGCTATTATTATTACTACTACCATTAGTGTTACTAGTATTACTTTTAGTCTAAAATAATCGTTTTGTCTCTCGTTCAATATTTGAAGACTTGTCGATTTGTCAAGATATCCTTTCCACCAACATTTGTACCGGAAGCTTGCTTAAAAAGGTCAAAAAAACTTAACAGATCCTTCGTCGTGTATCTGACTTTGAGACAGACAGCAAGAAATACAGTAGGCAGCAGTGGAATTTCAGTTACTCTTAGCTACTCGTGTTTGGGCCTCAAGGTGTCGACCCACACCTATCAGAGGCATAGAATAAAAATCAAAATTATATCTTTGACTCATAAATTTGCCACGATTATTCGAATCAGACGCTGGTGACATATCTATATGCTACTAATAGTATGAAAATCAAAATTGAACTTGACAAAAAAAGATATGGAAGCCTATATTTTAACCAAGGTAAGAGATTTTCCGAGGAAAATTAATTGCAACTGTTTTTACTGCAGAATAACAACTCATTCAAGCCCAACACGTCAAGGGAGAAATTTTTTGCATAGAACAAAGGTTTTTGCTGTCTGTTTGCTTTGCTTTTTGTGCCACACCAAATATCGAGAGAGCCCCTCAAGGAGCCCCTCGAGAGGGCCGACCCTTGGAGTCGACGACTGCACCACACGGTACAGTCGAGACCGCTTTCCCGTCTGTCCAACAGGACATGCTGATAGACCTGCCATTAGACCACTGAGGTCATTATTTTCGGCTGGGGGCCACGTATTCCGGCTATTCGTGACACATGGCAAGCGAACTTTTGCCCGATACCTGACAGCCCAACCTGGCGGCTAGCCAGAGTCCGGAACTGCTAGTAGGTTTGCCGGAAGTCCGGCGGCTGCTGCTGTTAGAATTCTCGTCGAGATTGGCCGATGATGCATCGATTTGGTTCGGCTACTATTGCAAGACGCCACTCGGATGCCCCATCGCATATTCGCATTCAAGTACAACTCACTGTACAGTACGGCACCCCTACTGACTGCAAGAACAGATCCATCAAGATCTCCAAGACAATCCTGCCTCAGTTTGATCTGCATGCATGAAAAGCAAAAAGCTGCTGCAAGCGCGGCGAATGTTTTGCATACGTTCATGTATTATATGCGCATGTATGGATAGCAATGCTCGACAAGTACAACTGCAAACTCATTCTTGGCCTACAGAAACTTCTTTCTACACCGAAAATTACACCGCAGGATAAGATTTAAGACTCTCTGTCGTGGTCGAGTTTAAAACCCGACTGCAGTCACTCAATGATTTTTCCATTTTCTACACAATGGGTGGTTGTCTGAAATCTCAATTCCAGACGACATCATTGTCCAAATTGTCAGCTATGGGTTAGAAATCAAAGTGGGTGGGGACGGAAATGAAGGTGTGGGGGCGAAGCCCCCACATCTTAATATCTGCCACGTCTATGGTAAAAGCCAAGGGTTAGAAAAAATCAGTTAGTTCAGTTCCAGACAACGGCAGAACACACGAAATCATAGCGAATGATATGTCTATGGTCAAGATGACGGAGTTTTAAAGAGTCTCTGTTCATAGGGCGAGTAGAATCATTTTCATAGAGTCGCGATAGAATGGAAGGCATTCATTTTCCAATCAATCTGACAATCTGCCTATCGACGAATTAGGCAATCAATGTCGACTCGTTCGAACTGAACTTTATTTCTGAGACTTCAAACATCGAACCACGCAACGACGACTTTGCCGCGTTCCTTGACTATACATTCAAAGTGATCGTTCTAACGATGAACTGCCGTGCCTAGATGGCGAGCAACTTGATGTTAACGAGATGGATCGAGTAGAAATTGAAAGCCTACCTGCCGAAACGAGGAAGCAGATGTACATTCACGGTGAACGCTTCCTTAATTTCCTAGCGAGTGAGAAACTACGAGACGTTTCAGAAGTGCCGGCCGAAACCCTCAATCAGTACTTCAGGTACTTCTAATTTAAATTGAAGCGGCAGGATGGAAAGTCATATTCCCTGCTCCTGGCTCGGATGCCACTGTCTCCATCCAATCGGGCCGCGCCTATGCTTTACCGGCTTCAATAGTCACGACAACCCTGTGGCTAAGTTCAGTTTCAATGGATGCAGCTTTAATCAATGCAAGTTCAACTAAATTTTGTGAGACATTTGTGCGACGAATTAACTATAGCTAAAAGTGTGCTTTTGATTGTTATATGTTAAGTTTAAAATATACGCGTTAACTTAAAAAATTATACCACTTCTAAAAATTCCAAACAATGACCGGTCATTGTATGAATGTCATTGCCTTGAACTAAATTACCATAGACATTTTGAACATTGCTATTGTTTAACTGTGACTTGATAAAAGCTGTCGAAAGAATCACATATGCTGGTCTAGGGAGCGGAACAGAGAACCATCGACTTGACGCAAGCGTTAACGCGTAATTTTTAAGTTGCAACTCTAGATTCCTCTTTCCGCAACTAATTAGTCCTCATTGATGCACTTCTGGCCATCTGTAACAAGTCCAATAGCGGCCAGTGCTATCACCAAAGACACGGTAATGCCAAAATAGAACGCAAACAGGCAGGTGTCAACGCCTGAAATTATGGTGCTCCATTGACAGCGCAGAGCGTTCTCGCAGGCGGTCTCAGACTCGTTGTCGGGCGACAAGCTCTGCCGGACTGAACCGTCGGCTTCCGGCTGCCGACGGCTCCGACGAGCGACGAACGAGTGAAAGAACAGCGTCCGGAGCAGACGTCCCGGGGGAGCGGCGCGGCAACACCGGCTGTGGCAGCTGAGAACGAAGGCGTTGCCCAAGACGACGGTCATTGTCATCACCACCGCCAGAGTGCAGTAGCAGGCTGGACCAGGAAATAGAAGAGAGTGGGCGAGTGCGTATGAGAAAAATTTGAAATCGAGTGGGTTAACGTCGAGAGGAAGTGGTACATACAAAGCCGTGGGTACAAGTAAAGGATGCCGGAGCTCGTGCTACATTGATAAGAAGAATAAACAACAAACTAGCTCGTACGAGGTCCGGCAAGTAAGTATGCAGTCATTCATTCACAAGGTCGTCTGGTATGCAGATAGACTCGCATTAAAAAACAACTCAACAAAGAACGTGATAACCCAAGCCACTCTAAGTTTATAGCTAAATTTCTTTTGCGAATTTTAACTTGAGTAACTTTGCTGTTGTTACTCAAAAATCATTACAAATCATTTTCATCAACATAAACGTAAATCATAAACGAATAGATTTATATCGTTTTTTGTCGAGTGACACAACTCCTGTGCAATTAACTGCAGCAGATATCTGGATTTATGTCCACAGAACTCACTTAGCAGAGGGACGGATTCACTCTGCGTGGGCGTGTGCTCATTCACCATCTGCAGGAACACGCACATGGACAGCACGATGGTGATGCTGAATGACATCCGCTCGCCGCAGTCCGGTGGCAGTCGGAAGGTGACGGTGGAGATGGCGAGCAGCAGGAGGCTGGGCAGGATTAGGTTTATCACGTAGAAAATGGGCCGTCTCTGAAAAAAAATATTGGAACGTGATGTTGCCTAAAAATTTTGCAAGCCAATTAAATTTTTTAGATACAGACGCAATATTCTTACCTTGAAAGTGATGGCAAACTGCAGAATATCAAAGTAGTAGTCCACAGTCTTCCTGATTGTCGCTCCTGTAATGCAAAACTCGTCGTTGCGGGCCAGGTACTTCGTGATGGAGTCGTTCTCTAGGTAGGCTCCGATGTGCAAAGCCAGCACCTGCTTCGAATGAATGGCTGACGAGATGGGCACTACGCAGCGCTGCTTGTCATAGGGAAACTCGAACATGCTCATTGGGCACTTGCTGGTAATCACGTACTGGGAGGTGTACATTACCGATCCCTGAGAGCTAACGTGAGCCATTGCGTTGCTAAATGACACCCGCTGTATGAACAAGCTGCAAGTTTTGGTTGGACAGTGTAACGTTGCAAGCATCCCGAGGATTGCTTTTTTATTGCTCTTGAGTTTAGTAACGTCTATTAGAGCTTCCATTAACCATGCAGTTCAGACACACGATTTGCTTACTCTTAAAATGCTTCAGTAATGCCGCATCGTCAACTCGTTGAATCCGCAAGAAAAATGTTGTACAAAGTCCCAGTAATATTCTATAGAGGGCTTCTACTTACCAGTTAGAGGAATATACAAAAGCAAAGTGGGTATCCACATTGCAGACTGTACACTCGTATAAACAACCAATGGACTCATTGATTTTTTTTTCATTTATATTAATTAATACACAAACGAGTATCTACCTAGTAGAACAGAGCAGCTAGTGAGAATCAAAATGGTAACGAACACATCCCGGTCTCACAGATCGATGAAAGACACATCCGGTAGCCACAGCAGCCTGGCCGGAAAGTAGACCGCCGTCTCGCTGTCCAAACTGTCGTTGAAGCGACCGTGCCAGGCAAGTCGGCGGTCTGTCCAGGACTGGAAAAAAGTTGATGACTTTTTACCTGTTGCTGATCCTGAAAAATCTGCAGAACATTAGAGAGTGATTCGCGGTCTCTAAATATGTCTTACCAGTGTAAGCCACAGGAGTAGACTGACCTCCTGAGATGCGGAATTCTGAACAGCAGAAATAATGAATAATTAATGAGTAAATGCGAGGAACATTACGTACATAAATCAAGTTCATTAGTTGATATCGTCCAAAACTCACGACAGCCACCAGACTATTAAAGTTGGTGTGCACCCGGACCAGATTAGCCGTCCCATTATCCGGTGGCGGTCTCACATCCGGGTTGTAGCCGTTGGCAGACTTTAACCGCAGTGCCGCGGCAATTCGTTCATCAGAGGAGACATCTGGCACCGTGGCGGTCGCGGTGGCAGCGCAGATCAAAATTAGGCCTAGTAGCAGCATGTGAGATCAGTAGCCCTGGTCGCACGGAATTGCTTAGAACTTCAGCTGAAGTCTTGTGGGTCTAACTGCATCTACCACTGGTCATGCAGGCCATCCTATATCCTTTTTAGTGGCAGTGCTTTCTGTTCGTCTATCCCTCAGAATCCACTCATCTCAGTCAGTTCCACATCCCTGGCCTCAGTGTTTACCCTTCTGCCCGGATCCGCTGGCCCGACCTTGCTTGGCAAAGCACTCTGTTTCATCAAATTTGGTCGTGCATGGCTCACTAAAGCTGCATATATGCATATCGTTATATAACATCACGTTTCTCCCTGGGCCACCCTTCCAATGTTCAGAATCGTACCTTTTCTGCACGTTAAATCGCCTGTCTCTGCAGATAGGAGTATCTGCTTTTTATGTGCCAATTTCTCTTCTTTGTTTTTCTCCTTGCTAGCTCCCAGAGAGTCTAAACGCATTCTACTCATTCTCTCTGATTCAAGCCTTGTGGCCCGCTGTCAGAATCTTTTCATAATCCTATTCATATTTGAGCTTTCAGTCAATCGTTGATAGTTATTAACAAACAGAGATTCGCTGAGCAAACAAAATCTGTCCGCTTGCTCTGACACGAGCTTCATAGTCAGTTGGCTCAAAAACTTTCAATTAATAAAATCAGCATGACAGCTTTTTGCTGATCCCAAAAAGGCATCAAAGTCAGTGAGTAATGCTCCTTTTGCGTCAAAGGTGATATATATTTATAGGACTTTCCTATTGTAGTTTAATTTGCAACGAGTAGCACTAGTAGTAGTTTGTGCAGCTGTTAAAAATATAGTATTCATTACGGTTTTCTACTATAAATAAATATTCCTTCTTCGGATATACTCTTCCGACTATCTAAAGTCCATCTGTAACTCGAAGTTGTCTCTGTTAATCCAAAATACTTCGTGGTCGTGACTGCCCAGTTCTTCACAACTCTTCATCTTCAATAATTACTCGACATGTCGCAGTTGGTCCGCGAGTTCGTGATCTCCAGGATTAACAGCGTCAGCGTCAGCGCCAGCTTCAGGCTGAAGAAGACAGCGAAGAAGCAGCGGTCGGCGGCGAACAGCAATGGGGATCCATTCTTTGCGAGGGTCGTTGTCCCGGCAACGCGGAGTCTGCTCCGCCTGCGGTTGACTTGGCGTAGCTGGTCGCCTGGGCGAGACGACGTTCAACTCGCTCTCGTTGGATTCCTGCGAATGGGGTGCCAATTTTAACCGCAAATGGACACAGAAACTTATAGATCTGCCAAATCTGACACAGGCTTGGCAGTCTTAACAAAATCCAACCCAGCTCTCCGTCTCTCCCTTACTCTCACCGCGTTCCGGACAGCGGCGGTGGCGCTGTGGTTTCGAACCTGGTAACACTTTCTGCACTGCAGCCGGGCACATGCGAACATATTGAGAAACAGAAGTCGCATTAGCCGGCTTGGGACTTTGGTATGCTCATTCTCGGACGAATGCTCAAAGTAGCAGCTCAGTACGAAAATGTTGGCAATCAAGTGAAGCATTGTCAGAAACACCGCGAGGCTGAAGTACCAGGCTGGAAATTGGAGGAGGACAAATAGGTCATGAGTCTCAATATTCCAGCCTGTAGTTCACTCTCAGTGTTGGATTGAAATTAGCTCGAAACTCACTGAGCAAAGGCACAGATTCCCCCTGTGGAGGCATATAGTTGCTGCTGAGCTGCAGGAACACGCACATAGACAGCACGATGGTGATGCTCAATGATATTCGCTCTCCGCACTCGGGCGGCAGGCAGAAGACCAGGGTAGAGATGTAGAGCAGCACGAGACTCGGAATGATCAGGTTCATGAAGTAGAATAGTGCTTTACGCTGAAAGTGTCAAAGGTGAAACTGGCTCTGCGAAAAAACGGGACTATGACAGGGGAGTCCACAAAAAGTGTGTGATCCCCGTTCCAACTCAACCAAATTCTGAGAAGTTTCTACCTTTATTTCCACCTGCAGCTGAACAATATCGTAGTTCCACTTATCGATAGAATTTGAAACGCTGACGTTCATCACGCAGAAGTCGTGGTTCTTGAAGAGGGAAGGCGTGATTCCAGGTGGTCCAGGCTCGATGCGCAGTGGTTTTTCTCGTGTGCACCACCGAAGATACGCGCTGGTGGCAGATCTGCGTGTCGTGTAGGGAAAGTTGGCCATATTCATTTCGCACTTGGACCAGGAGAGCAGCTCAACAAGGAACAGCACCGAGCCGTCGCTGCTTAAAGTCAGGAAAACTTTATCGCTGGAGGTGCGCCGGAAGTGCAGGCTGAAAGGTTACATGAGTACCATTAGATGAATGTCACCGTTAGTCCATTATCTTGAAGTTTCTCTAAGAGAACAATCGGGGTGCCATTGGGAGACTTAGCAAAGCGGTATGGCTGCAATTGCATAGGAATGATCAAGCCCAAGGAAAAAGTGTCGCACTTACAGGTTGCCGAAGGCCACATCCGGTTGCCAGAGCAGACTGGCTGGCACAAAAATGGAGCTCACGTTATCGAAGGTAGAGTTGAATTTTCCTTTCCAGGCCAGGCGGCTGTCCCGCCAGTACTGTAGTGAAAGTGCAAATTAAATGAATCGATAGCTCACTGCTGCACCGTGAGTCTGATGTAATAAACTCGATGCGTCAATGTCTGCGGCAGCAATGAACTTACGAGTCACGTACCAAATTGAACCAGGTTTGCAGCACGATCTCCTGCGTTGCCGAGTCCTTCATTTTTTGGTTAGAAATGATTTAATGCTCACGATCTGCTCCAAAATTCAACATTGTTCTCACAAAAAATCGACAAAGCCGAAGTACTCACCACATGAGCCAGGCTTTTCAAGTTGAACAAGACGGTCACAAGTTGGCTGAGCCGTTGTCGGTGGCGGCGGACGTCTTTGTTGTAGTCGGAATTTAAATTCAGCGCCGTTTTCAGGGCCTCATCCGGGGACACTGAGGCAGCCGCCGCGGCACGGCAGAGCAAGAAAACTATGAAGCTTGATAGCGGAGACTGCGGCATGCTAATGAGCTGGAGTCTGGACGCGGCTCAGACAGGTGGTTTGGGCTCATTATTTATC
>NIVC01003778.1:0-77150 GCA_002269645.1 Macrostomum lignano
AAGGTCAAGCAACTTTCGACTTGAAATGCATTGTAAGAATGCTAGAGAAAAAACTGACTGGTTGAATTCTGATTCTGAAATAGATTGCATCATAACTGAATTGTAACTCCGACTTGAATTGAAAATGCAGTGTGGAAGCGTAGCACCAGACTTGATTTAAATTGCGTAACCATATTGTTAACTGATACTGACTGACTGAGAAACTGATTATGTCATAACTGCCTCGTGTGATTTACTCTATGCTTGGATTTTAAAGTGTTGAATTATATAAGTGCAAAATTTGATGTTATCAAAACGATGAGAACTAGCCTAGAGGTGAACAAACTGAACTGCCAAATGCAGCGACGATGGTTCGAATTTTTAGAGAGTTTTTTTAATTAAAGTTTTTTAACGCCAAGAAAACTAAAAAATCATGGAAGCGTCATGTAAAAATTATAGAAGCGTCATGTAAAAATTATAGAAGCGTCATATAAACAATCATAGAAGCGTCATGTAAAAATCATAGAAGCGTCATGTAAACAATCATTGAAGCGTCATCTAAAAAGTCATAGAAGCGTCATGTAAATAGTCATGGAAGCGTCATGTAAACAGTCATAGAAGCGAATTACAGTCGATCCTACATTGCTAGCCTGATCGTGCTACTTTTGGTTACGGCCTTGTGCATCTGCACAGTCGGATTCTTCGGTGTAGAGTCTAACAAATACCTGAGGATAAAGTGCAGCAAATCGACAAATGAGGTAGCATCGACGCCTTACGGACTACTTAGCACTTTAATCTGCTGGATTACTTTCTCGCTTTTTTGTCTAGTGAGCACAGCTTTGGGCCTAGCTCGAAAGGAGATCTGGAGGTAAGCATGATAATAGAGATATCATTACTCACATATTACATTTTCGGGCAGATTACCTCAGCAGTTATGGCATCTGCCTCTCGTGCCTGTGCATGTATTTTTATGCTGCTCAAGGGTTAGCAAAATTAGCATAACGGCTTGCTCCTCGCTGGCTGCCGGTTTACTGTCACTTTTTCGATTTGCTGCAGTGCCCGAAGCCAGCTCCTGCAAGCAAACTGATGCGTGATGCAAACTTCTGTTTATTTAGGTACAAGCTCGGCTATCCCGCTTGGCCAAGAAGAAGCTACTCGGATCTAATTTCCTGGTTGGCCCCATTAATTTTGGCGCTGCCAGTCTCGTGTTTTTTGTACTGGCTTCATCTAAATACAACTACAAGCTGCAATATGTTTGGCACCATGATCTATGCAACAAGTGGATGCTGCACCATTTTGCTGGTACTCTCCAGTCTAGCTTTCATTCTCTGCTACTTGCAAATGTGTTGGCCGATAACAACTATCACAACTAGCTTCTACAACAGCATTGGCACTTTCACATTATTCTCACTTGTCTACATCATACTGACGGCTATTTTCACGCGATTGTTTCAAGCTAGTTCGACGTTCGCCGCGGCGCAAGCTGCTGCCAGTAGTAATTCTTCGGACAGCAGCAACACATTCTTCAGAGCTTATTACACCACCTTCTTGGTGTCACTGAACATCATTGATCGACGGTATTCAGGCCGGGCGAAGACAGAGCTGACCTGAGCCTGCTGCATATGGCCTACATTCTTGCGGTACCTGTATTGTTTATCAACTTTGTTGTCGGAATTTTATCTTCAGTGGTGAATCGAGTCACGGAGAACAGTGTTGAGCACCGCTACTGGCTAATGCTTACTGTTGCGGAGTACTTCGAGCGAACCTTTGTCGTGCTCTTCCGACTGAGAACTGCGCTGTTCGGACGGAAAAAGCTCACTTTGACTGTGTGCAAGCCTTTAAGTCCGGACAGCAAGCTCATCGCGTTCAATAATTACACTCTCGACTCGGTTTGGCCGCCATGCGGACAGACAGAAGTCTGCGAACTCGAGTCTACAGAAGAAATTTGATGCTTTATTGTGCTTGACGTGTCAAACATTTCGAGAAATCTTGAAACTATGACGTATCTGAGCGCTGATACTCCGAGCTTGTTTATAGACGACTAAGATAGAAGGACGTTCCCCTTGTCTGTCATTACAGAGGTCTCATTAGTGTATTAATAGACTGTTTTTGCACAGGGTATGGTATAGACTCCTCCCTTTTTTATTGGGTAGAAATATTTCATAGCAAAAAATTTTTTTCCATGGAGCTTGAATTTTACAAAGAATATTGACATCAATCCAAGGACAGCTATAAAATTAGGATAAGGCACTCGGTTTCATCTAGAACGTTGTGGCTTCAGTGTCTGAGATTCTTTGTCTTTTGTTTTAAACTTGATGAATAGAAACAAATGTTTTAACTCATTACAATATTTTATACTAACTGCGGATTCTCTATGGTTCTGAATGTTTGTCTCTAACCTTTGCCAATCACTGTACTGTATACCGATTCCGATAACAAATATTTGTATCTAATCGATGGTTGAACTGAATGTCGCATGACAACGCTTACGCGTTACCTTTAATTACCTTGGCGCAACGAAGTGTGTTGCTACTAGAGATAGAAGTCTTCAGTACGTATTTTTGAGGTCGCAGGGACGTCACAAAGACGAATCGATTCCATTATAAGATCAAACGTACAGATAAAATAGCCTCAAAGCATTATTGATTCTCTATGTTTTTAAATATCTGATAATAAAATGAGTGCATTCGTCTCTGGGACGTCCCTTCAACATCAGAAAGCTTTCTAAAGACGTCTCACCCGCACAGCAATTGCACGTCGGCGTCGTCGAACAATGGGTTCGTCAGCGGACGTCGGAATGTTGCTTAATGGTAACTTTGGTCTGTAATCTTCGGGATTCGATAGCGCCATACAATCGTCTATCTCTATAGATTTTCGACAACTAGCTAATTCACTTCGTTTTACGTTAAACATTTTTCTTATCGTTAAATCTTTCGCACAATTTTAACAAACGTCAATATACTACTAGCATATCGTCTAGTATCATGCATCAGGATCATACTTTTTTGAGAGTAGTTCTAGCTTCTGTCAGAAATCTGTTTGCATTGCTCTGGACAAAAATACGAGATCTACTGATTTACTGAGCTAGTTGCTATTTGCCCAAAATTAATGAACCATGCCCAATAAAACTGACTATGTAGCCATATAACAGTTGTCAAAGTTTCTGCCCATGCGATCCAAGGTACGCAGAAAGCATTGACTTAAGCTTCATGGTGCAGTGTAGAGTTTGTTAAGTTGCTATCAGTTTGATTAAATGCAAGTCTAGCTAAGCAAATATACGTAACTCCGACTAATTATCTACCGAATGAATATTTAGGGGCACACACTCATAGAAGCAATTTTCTATTTCGCGTTATTGGCTTAGATAAAACATTCTCCGATTTAATCATGCACGGTAACAATCGTCAAGTGCAACGCATCTGATTATAGTTCCTATTATTTGCAAATCATCAGTATAGCTTTCTTTGATTGACAGCTAGCGGCTGCCGTCATAAAGCTTAATTTACACACGGGATGGACAATAGAAAAAATATTCGCTGGTGGCTTTTTTGGTTTTGCTATTTTGCAACGCAACCAGCCCGTGAGGCAATTCTGCTCATTCCGCTGACCCCTGAGCACCTTCAATACAAGCTGTACATGTACAGCGGCCCTGACTCTCTAATCATCAGGCATGCATGTGATGGGGTTTCAAAATATTAATTTTTAAAGCGTATGCCATCGTTTACGAGAACGCTTACTTCAAATACGTATTGCTAGCTATAGCTATATTAGTAGGAAGGTAGAATTTAGCATTTGCATTTGCATTTTGCATATTTTAGTCTTTATATAGCAGTTATATTAGAATTAACATATATTTATGCGCACTCTAATTAAGGAAGTTACACGCATGCATGGAAAAACTGAATTGCAAATTCAGCCAACAATGAGTGCGCAAACTACTTTCCAGGATAAGTAGAGTAATTCAGTCATTGATAAAAAATTATCTCGTGGTTTAAAATAACAACAGAGCGAGTAATTAGTTCGTACATGTAACAGCTGTATATTAATTATGAAAAATTTCGACACCAAGACTCAAGCTGATTAAGAATATCATCGAAACTGAAAGAGTAGTGAAAAAAAGATTAATAATATGGTAGCTCGTAATATTGCAATAAATTAACAAAATAGTATACAGTATATGGAAACTAAATGTGTCTGATTTTGTGTTTTTTTCAGCTGCGTTACTGTTTTTAGGCGGTTTAAATGGTAATGCAAGTTTTTCAAATTTGAAAAAATAAATTGTACATCGAATATCATTACTTAGAGAATACTTCGACAAACCTGAAAGACAGTGGTAGTGTGATTAAACATACTATCATTCTTACATGTAGCTAATTAAATGTACGTAAGTCATTACGACATGCTCCATGCAGAATATATAAATAAAAATGAGCAACTTTTAGTAACAACACATTGCATATAACCATGAGTATAGCCAAAAAATCATAAAATACTCAGCACGATGCTTTTGATTTGTTTATACATGTACATGTACGAGTACATGTATCTTTAATGGCTTGATATTTTTTATTAATTGCAACTTTTATTATTTAAAAAATATTTTATATTTTGAAACTATCAGCATATTTACGTTTATTTATTTACTTAGCTACCTTAAAACGTTTTCCTTATTATAAGCTCATAAATTTTTGCGACAACGCGATCGACACAGCTGGAAACCGCGTTAAATCACTCAAACTAAAACAAATATCTCACAGTGTATGAAACAACTACAGTATATTAGTTGCCAGAAAAATATTAATACATTATTAGACAGTGCAAGTCATTATTAGAGCTATGTATGCATAGATGGAAATAAGAATCCTAAAAATGAAGCTCTCGATCATCGCCCAGTCTCTGCTGAGCACTGCTCAACGTCGCGTCCATCGTCGGCCGAGTCCGCCGTCAGCAGCGTCGCTGCGCCGCCGAAGCCTTTCACAGCGAGCCTGGCGTCGACAATGCAAGCGTCCACTCCGGTTTCTTCACCTACGAATCCGCCCTGCATCAGCAGCGTGTCCGCGTTCTGGCCGCCTGCGCGTTTTGAAAAATTATTTTTTTGAGGCTTCACTAACTACTAAACTACGGAACGAGTATGCATACATATAAATAAGTTTGAATGCTTAATGACTGAGAATAATTGAAAAAAACAATAATAATTGATAGCTTCGCATCGAATTAACACATGTATTTAAGCAATAAATGTTGTTATTAGACCACTGCAGGGCTTCATGTCGTATTAAACTATGGCAACTGCAGTACGAGCAAAAGGACTCAATTTTCTTATAAATTTTAGCTAGAGGCCAGTAAGGAACGCATATCGCTGGGGGTGCAGCAAGTATGGATCTCGAGAATGCATACATGTAGCACTGAATGGGGTTTCGACAAATTAAGACCAACTCGGTCGTGCAAAAACCCGCGCTAGAAAAATCCGATTTCTGGAGCTGCATTCTCGTTTGACTCTGCATGCAGGGTTGACAGAATTCTGCACGCTCAATCGTGCTGGGTTGCTTATGTCAACGGCTACTAGCTACTTTAAATGTACTAGCAATAGGACAGATATATGACGTTCCTTACGGCCTACAACTTACTTCTTAGAAAATCTAAGAAGGATGAAGGAATAACATGGATTGCTCATCTGAAACTTGAAATTTACCCCCGTAGGAAACTATTGACTGATGAAAGTTAAAAATTATCCCCATAGGATTTGATTTGTTTTGAAGATGCATCTTTGGATTCCCAACAGTTCTGCAGCGAGTGAAATTCCACGGGTGATTATTTTTAACTTTCATCAGCCAAAATTGACCATAGACGCATTTATTTACCAATCAAGTTGAGCACAGGGGAGCCCTGAATGGCGACAGACATTGAGTGCACATTTTGAAGATCATGGATCAGTGGTACAGTAGGCTGTTCTATTTTTAGAAACAACTTTCTTGCTGTACTATACTATATGCTGGAGTCTCATTAGATTATTAAAACTATCTTAGACTATTTAACATCAGCACAATTCAGACTTCCATTGCTGAAATTCGTGTAACTGAAATCCACACACGCGACTGAGGTAGAGCATTCGTTCGAACACGCATAGTTAGTTAAGTCAGTAAGCTCTTTTCCAAATCGATTTTCACTTTCAGCAGAGAAGAGGAGCTTATAAATGAATTTAATAGCCGTCCCTATGACTCAGCTTAGTGATGAGTACTCAAGGCGTTTGCTGTCAGACCGCTTAAGTGATCAATATTAGAAAACATCAAGTAGAGAACGTGGTTGCGTAACCGACATCTAAACAACTGTCGGTTACGAAAAAACGACTCTGGGGCCCGTGCTATAGAATCAGTAGTTAGGAGTTGGGAGCTAGGACTCAAGAGTACTCTTGACAAGGAGTGATTGAATTTTGTGTGCTATAGATTTCAGGAGTTTAGCCACCTAGGAGCTAGGAGCTAGGACACTCTTAAGGATTTAGGAGTTAAGAGTATTCTATAGCATGGACCCCAGAGGGAGCGTTCTAGGAGTGACGATATTTCTTCTAGCTTAGACGTGGAAAAAAATTAGAAAACGATTGTTATCGCAATTCTTTTCCTTCACTTTAACTGATTGGGAGGCTTGTCAATCATACACTCATACACATGCACATCTATCTTGGCAGAAAGGCAAAATTAAAATTGTAGAACACAGTGTCGGTTAAAAATAGTAGCGTTATACATGCATGGAGATTTATTAATTAACTGTTGAGGTTCAAAACCCAATAGCTAACTGGGATATGTGGTTATGCATATTAAAAATGAAATTAAATGCATGGATATGCATGTATACCGATCAGGTGATGTAATATATCAAAATCAACAGGTGGAATGAGACTTCTGATAACTTCTGACAATATTCGAGATCTCTAAAGCCATTTTTTAAAGTCATGGGTTGGGTGAATCCATGGGTAAATATACTTGATGATTGCAATAATATAGCCAGTAAAAACTCAAGTGAAAAAACACAGGCAAAGATATTTAAACAGGAACGGTTCTGCATGCCAGTTGTGAGACGTCTCTAAATTTAACGCGCTTCGACCCGCAATATACAGTTGCGAGTGTAAATCTATAACTTGCATCCTTTGCACCTACCGATGAGTAGTTGAGAGAATTGCTCCTCATCTGAGGCAGCCTCCTGCTCAACAATTGTATCCTTTGGCAGCCCGTCAACATACAGAATGTAGGAGCTTGGCATTCTTTAGATTGGGCGAGTTGGCGTTGGTTACAGTGAGTTAGTCTTAAATTGTAGCATTCTGTGAAGAGTTTCCCCACTTGCAATATGGGTTCCTATTTTCGTTTTTTTCTATAGCCGTCCTGCATCTACATTGGACGGTAGGCTGGCTGTTCGAGAATTCCCGAGGCTTAATAAACTAGTTAACTTTTTCAAAATTGTTTTTGAAGATTAGGAGCGTTCTTCCTAATGCGAAAGAGTACCATTTTCTGTCAAGAGGTGGAGAGCACACTGGTCATGAGGAGGAGAGCACACTGTTTGGTCATGAGGAGGAGATCACACTGTTTGGTCATGAGGAGGAGATCACACTGTTTGGTCATGAGGAGGAGATCACACTGTTTGGTCATGAGGAGGAGATCACACTGTTTGGTCATGAGGAGGAGATCACGCTGTTTGGTCATGAGAAGGAGATCACACTGTTTGGTCATGAGGAGGAGATCACACTGTTTGGTCATGAGGAGGAGATCACACTGTTTGGTCATGAGGAGGAGATCACACTGTTTGGTCATGAGGAGGAGATCACACTGTTTGGTCATGAGGAGGAGATCACACTGTTTGGTCATGAGAAGGAGATCACACTGTTTTGGTCATGAGGAGGAGATCACACTGTTTGGTCATGAGGAGGAGATCACACTGTTTGGTCATGAGGAGGAGATCACACTGTTTGGTCATGAGGAGGAGATCACACTGTTTGGTCATGAGGAGGAGATCACACTGTTTGGTCATGAGGAGGAGAGTACACTGTTTGGTCATGAGGAGGAGATCACACTGTTTGGTCATGAGGAGGAGATCACACTGTTTGGTCATGAGAAGGAGATCACACTGTTTGGTCATGAGGAGGAGATCACACTGTTTGGTCATGAGGAGGAGATCACACTGTTTGGTCATGAGGAGGAGATCACACTGTTTGGTCATGAGGAGGAGATCACACTGTTTGGTCATGAGGAGGAGATCACACTGTTTGGTCATGAGAAGGAGATCACACTGTTTTGGTCATGAGGAGGAGATCACACTGTTTGGTCATGAGGAGGAGATCACACTGTTTGGTCATGAGGAGGAGATCACACTGTTTGGTCATGAGGAGGAGATCACACTGTTTGGTCATGAGGAGGAGATCACACTGTTTGGTCATGAGGAGGAGAGTACACTGTTTGGTCATGAGGAGGAGAGCACACTGTTTGGTCATGAGGAGGAGAGCACACTGTTTGGTCATGAGGAGGAGAGCACGCTGTTTGGTCAATAGGTGGACGCGTGTGCCATTGTGACTGATGTGTTAAGGGATCTGACCTAGAGTTTAATTTTGTCTATAACTCCAACTAATCTTGATACAACTAGCTGTCTCTGTACACAGAAAGCTGCAATTGGCAATCTGAAATTTACTTGCTAATGGAAACCGAGTGCCATCCGGTATCGAACTGGTAGAGCTGACGCCTCGACTGGACCACCTGACCGTCGCTGAACTCTACCGACAGGTGTCCGGAAAAGCGATCAACGGTCAGGTGCAAATACCGGTCTCCATAGGAGCCCAGACCGGGCCCTCCGAGCAGCAGAAGAGTGGCCAATCTCGACGCGATACCATCAAAATTGGACGCCAGTTTTGCGTAGAAATGAACTCGGAATGACAATGAGAAATTTGATGTGCTCAAACTGGAACAAATCATATATATTAAATGGCTAAGGTGCATTTAGAGTCGAACATAAAATAGACTGTCAATTAGCTACAAAAGGCAGTTCACACGAATCAGCTTCCGTAATAAGAGGTCCCAAACCGTCTAATGATTAAGTTCTTCATAAGTCGCAGGTGCGAGTTTTACAATGACGCGGTGAGAGAAACATGAAGCTTAAAAAAGAGGCTCTTCTACACTCAAAGGAGCAGCGCATATGGTTTTGCACAATGGCTGACAGAAAGACGGCTGTTGTTAATAGTTAGAAAAAATGTAGCTAGCTATTATAGAATGGACGGCTTAAAACTTCCTTAAATAAAGTAAGATTCTTGACTCTGCATTTGACTCAGCTCTGCTGCTGACAATGCAAACATGAGCACGTCGTATGGCGTTTTGTCTATTTTTTTAAATAGGCACACCAACTATTTTGTACTAAGCGTGTGTAGGTTGTGTGTAGATTGCTTCGCGCAGAAGTGGATCAAGACTTTGTGTTTAGTTCAGCATCATCCAGTGTCTCTCCATGCTGCTTTGTCATCCAGTTTCAAGCCCTGTTGTTGTTGAGTTAGCATCATAGCCAGCAAGGTGGCAAGCAGTCATGCCTATTCGGTTGTCCCTGAACACACACAGGAGCATATTACCCTTCCCAGGAGCATATTACCCTTCCCAGGAGCATATTACCCTTCCCAGGAGCATATTACCCTTCCCAGGAGCATATTACCCTTCCCAGGAGCATATTACCCTTCCCAGGAGCATATTACCCTTCCCAGGAGCATATTACCTTTCCCAGGAGCATATTACCCTTCCCAGGAGCACACACATACGCTCACACGCACTGCAACATTTATTTGTTGATCTGGGGCTCTGTCTAGAAGGGTTTAATTTGTTGCTGCTCATAATTTTTCTGAATGTTTCTCGTGCTGCCAGTACAATTTTTTTCACTGCTTTTTCCGTTCGTCATTTGCAGTTGTTTCTCTTGCATCCTTCATAGTGCATCATTTTGTATTTTACAAAATCCTGAATCCCGATCTAGAATGGAACTCACCTGTTCATTAGCGCTGGACTCTTGTACAACAGGTAGCCTCGACCTCGAAATCTCGGCGCACTGATGTGGCGCTTGTCTCGGTCTGGGCGGAATGATGTGAGATCGAGTTCTTTTTCGACAAGTGCTCGAGTTCAATTATTTGTTTCAAACATTCGAAAGGTGCTCTCAGTTTTACTTAATCAGGCCTCACGAGAACGCGAGATTGCGTGTCATTATGTGGCGGTTCGATCTATTTTAAGAACCCGGAAGCTAAAAGGACCGAGAAATCTCCTTGATTCGTTTCACTTTCCATTGCTTAGGGGAAGAAAAAGAAAATAGGGCGTCTGTAGGTCTGCAGTCGGTGGCCACTGCCCTGGTTTGTCGACTCAAGAAAGCAATTTGTAAACTAACCACTGGTAGAAACAACCTTCGAAAAGTAACTGGGGGTCACCAATGTGGAAAAAGTGACTGAGCGCCCATTCGAATGCCGTTTTATTCAAACAGGTCTGTCTTCGACTACTGCTCACATGATTTTTGATGGGATGCAACCCTTCCTAGGGTTTCCCAGAGATGACCCCAGTAATTCCTCAGATATTACTTTCCTGACATTCTCCTCTTGAGATTGCCATTAGCGATTCTGCGATTTCTCCTTGCAATTCTTGGCGAGATTTACTCCGAGATTCCCCAGATACTAATCTCGCGATTCGTCGAGATTGACATCCTCCCCTGAATTGTACTTAAATTTCTCTGAGATGCTTCCTGAGATTTCCCACGAGATTTTCCCCAGATCCCTCAAGAAGAATTCTGAGATTTCCCATGAGATTTCCCATGAGATTTCCCATAAGATTTGCCTGAGATTTGCCTGAGATTTGTCTGAGATTTCCCTGAGATTTCCCTGAGATTTTCCTGAGATTTCCCATAAAAGTTCCCTGAGATTTCCCATGAGATTTCTCTGAGATTTCCTGAGATACTTCGTGGGATTTCCTACGAGATTTCCCCGAGATTCCGACCCGAGATGCCTTCCGAGATTTCCTATCAGCTTTCCCCCGAGATGCTTTTTAAAATTCCCAATGAGATCTCCCCAGGATTCTTCTTGAGATTCCCCTTGAAATTCCCGATTATTCCCGAGATGCTCCCTGAGATATCACTGAGATTCCACATAAGATTCCCACGAGCCCAGCTCAGCGCAGGCCAGCTATCCCAACATATCCCACACCCGACACCTTCCCGAACTCACGTATCTGACATCGGTCGCCGCTGAAGCCCAATCGGCACATGCAGGTGTACCCGATGCCGTCTCCGCCTTCGTCCGGCACGCACTCGCCCCCCGGTCCGCAGGCGTCTCTCTCGTCCGAGCAGGTGTGATTCCTGCACTGGCGCAGGTTCATGGCCAGTTTGACGTCCTGGGGAAATTCCACCTGGCCCAGCTGGCCGAGAGAAATCTGGACACGGGTTGGGGCGCGTTTCCCAATGTCCACTCGGATTTAATCCCTGCTCTTTCAGTTTTAGCTCTACTCAAATTTGAGTAGGAACATCCATAGATTTATCAATGGCATCAACGGCTGTGGTCTTTCTGTGAGGAATTCCCTACGGAAACTGTAGTCTTACTGTGAGGAATTCCCTACGGAAACTGTAGTCTTACTGTGAGGAATTCCCTACGGAAACTGTAGTCTTACTGTGGGGAATTCCCCACGGAAACTGTAGTCTTACTGTGGGGAATTCCCTACGGAAGCTGTAGTCTTACTATGGGGAATTCCCTACGGAAACTGTAGTCTTACTGTGGGGAATTCCCTACGGAAACTGTAGACTGTAGTCTTCCTTAGGGTACAAACTAATAATTAGTAGAAATTCCCCAGCGAAACTCTGATAATTTCTTAAGGACGATAGTTTGGTAGCAAACGTTCAACTTTAGAAGGAGAAAACTAAATGCAAACGGAAGGCGCACGCGCTCCCGTCACAATGCATCAGAGCTACCAGCTCAAACCGTTATAAAAAGCAAATTAATAAACTGGAATAGCTGCTGCTATACAAATAACTCCAAATCTAATTTTGCCCAGCAAAGACATTCAATTAGAAGGAATGTGTCAGAGCCTGGCATGAGAGGAAGTTGGCGTCCATCTTCCTACATCCATTCTCTCCAGCTTCGAATTTGAGCCCCCGGTCCCTTCTAGCCGCTTCGTACCACCGAGCTGGTCTATAATGCGATTTCTGGAGACCAATCGCTTTCAATTTATTTTCCTTCTGTTTGACAGTCTGCGCGAGTTGTGTGCTCAGATTCTGCTCAAATCCCACCGATATACGATGGTAAAGTCGCTATTTTCTGAGCAGTTCTGTACATTTATGTGTGAAAGTTTATTATACGATTTCAAACAGAGTGGTGACAGAGCGGTGGTAAATGGAGCCAAACAGAGCCTCTAATGTTTCCACTTCCCATTCTGTCACCCGCCATTTCGCAATTTCTGTCTCTTTTGTCTCCCATCTCTTCTCTCTTATCTCTTCTCTCTCATCTCTCATCTCCCCTCTCTCGTCTCTCCTCTCTCATCTCTTCTCTCTCCTCTCTTCTCTCTCCTCTCTTATCTCTTCTCTCTCATCTCTTCTCGCGCATGTCTCCTCTCTTATCTCTTCTGTCTCTCGTCTCTCCTCTCTCATCTCTTCTCTCTCCTCTCGTCTCTCCTCTCTCATCTCTTCTCTCTCCTCTCGTCTCTCCTCTCTCCTCTCTTCTCTCTCATCTCTTCTCTCTCATCTCTTATCTCTCATCTCTTCTCGCGCATTTCTCCTCTCTTATCTCTTCTGTCTCTCGTCTCTCCTCTCTCATCTCTTCTCTCTCCTCTCTCATATCTCCTCTCTCATCTCTTCTCTCTCCTCTCTTCTCTCTCCTCTCTTATCTCTTATCTCTCATCTCTTCTCGCGCATTTCTCCTCTCTTATCTCTTCTGTCTCTCGTCTCTCCTCTCTCATCTCTTCTCTCTCCTCTCTCATATCTCCTCTCTCATCTCTTCTCTCTCATCTCTTCTCTCTCCTCTCTTATCTCTTCTCTCTCATCTCTTCTCGCGCATGTCTCCTCTCTTATCTCTTCTGTCTCTCTTCTCTCCTCTCTCTTCCCTTCTCTCCTCAGAAAACCATACCCCGAACTTACCGATTGCACGCAGCCTTTGAAATTCTCTTTAACCGGCAGGTAGGCTGACACATCGTCATAGTTTTTATGACCGCCCACAAAAGTGTCCAATTTGATGGTGAGCTGCACCAGCTCGCCAGGTGAGTAGCCTTGCACCGGCTGCGACTGCCCGCTCACCCGCAGAGTTCCCTGGCGGCCCACCCGGCGGAGTTTGAGCAGGCACCAGCGGTGCAGCTGGACTCGGTGGCGAGATCTTTAATTAAGACGTTAAATCAGTGTTTAGGTGCAAAATTTGCTTTGTTTTTATTATTTGTGCGAGTTTTGTTATCTTGAATTTAATTAATTACATGAGATAAAAGTTAGAGATGCACTGCCACTTATGTACGAAGTATTTTCATACCTGGCTAATTACACGAGAGATAAGAGTTGAGTACATTGCAACAATAAAACTTTTGTACACCTTTCGCCCCTTAATAATTAGTTTTAAATGATAAGTCAAGTAGCGCGTATCTATCGCAATATTAACATTTTTACACATTTTTCACACCTTGTTGTTAATTACAGGAACAGGAGATCAAAGGCACCGCCCCTCTAAACGTTTCTACACACCTTTTGACAACTATACGCTCGTAAAATTACAAATATAAGAAAGAAAATATTGCAGTTTGCAAAGCTATTTCAAAAAATTGCTGGGAACCCTCACAATTTCACCTGTACTTTTGTTTACCTAATCACAACCGGTCCGCTGCCAAGATCAAAGGCGGCAAAAACTCGTCCATTGATGAGTCCGGCAGCGAGAAAGTCGCCCCTGGTGTCCTTGCTGTAGCCCGCGTAGAGCAGCAGCCCGGTTGGCGACTCCGGTCGAAATGCGATGGTCAAGTCGGTGCGCGACTTTGAAGTTCGCTTGAGGCCGCCGCGCAGCTTCAAGAAGGCGGTGCCGTCGAAGTGCGGAACCGTGATGGGAGCTGCGGGTTGGGTTGCTGCGATTTCAATAAAAACAGGTATTTTCTTAACTGTTATTTCCATAGTGGCTTTGCTCACAGGACTGGGTCAAAATTCGGTGAATTTTTATTAGGTTTCTTTGGCTTGTCAGCTGTTTCACTTCTAACTCAGGGGCCCAACTATAGATTTCAGGACGACAGTTTTTTGTTAGGGTGTAAAGAATTCTCTTTGCTTCGTGGGACGTCACTGGGTGTGATGGAGTGCCATTTTTGGTGTCAGAGAGCGCCACTTTTGGAGTCAGGGAGTGCCACTTCTGAAGTCAGGGAGCGCCACTTTCGGTGTCAGGGAGTGCCACTTTTGGTGTCAGAGAGCGCCACTTTTGGGGTCAAGGAGCGCCACTTCTGGTGTCAGGGAGCGCCACTTTCGGTGTCAGGGAGCGCCACTTTTGGAGTCAAGGAGCGCCACTTCTGGTGTCAGGGAGCGTCACTTTTGGTGCCAGAGGGTGCCATTTTTAGTGTCATGGGTGCCACTTTTGGTGTCAGGTAGCGCCAATTTTCGTAGTTATTAAAATAAAACAATAATTGACGGCTCACATTGAATTGGAGTCTCACAATACCTCCCGGTGGCATTGCTGTACAGGCACATGTACTCCACTGGCGGCCTGGTTGGCTTGCATTTGCCATTGTTCAGGCACCGGTGTCGATTGCAGGTGGCCAAAGCGCAGTCGTCTTGAAATGAACGACTTTTTTATAATTAATTGAGCACACTTAAGTCGAAATCGAAATATTTTTAGAAAGGGGCGTATTTAGAGGGCGCCAGCGGGATAGCAGTGGTTAGCAACACTTTTACCTCAAGGGCCAGACAAAGAGATCTAGTTCATGACTGCGGCCCAGAGGTGGGGAGAGAGGAGAGAGGAAAGAGAGAAGAGAGGAGATAGGAGAAAGGATCGAGGAGAGGGAATAAAGTATAAGATAGGACAGGAGAGAAAGGAGAGGAGCGAGGAGAGACGAGAGGAGATTAGAGAGAAGAGAGCTGAGAAGAGACACAAACCTTCAGCGTCCCGGATTGCAGTCATGAAGTCTCAAAGGACCCGAGGGCCGGATAGAGAGGCTTCGGAGTTTGCTGACCCCCATGGTCTAGAATTGTCTCCCTCCCAATGATCCATCTTGGTTGAGTTTCGGGAAGATTCGACTTACTCTTCCAATTTAATATTTATATGTCAAATAAACAAAAACTATCGAGAGAAAAAAACAGTAAGTTAGGGTGAATATTCTTCAGATTTCTAAATCTTTAATTCTGAGGCTCTTTTTTCCATCAAGCTGTCGGATTGAATCGTAAAATTTGATTTTCGTAAATTCCTAAGAAGTCAAGAATTAAGACAGTAGGAAAACAAATATTTTTGCAGATAATTTAACTCCTGTTGTTGTGTATGAGACCCAACTAAAATTCAGGCTTTAGAATGACTTCAGGACCACCCTCAGTACTTTCAGTAGGACCACCCTGAGGGCCTTCTGTAGGACCACCCGCAGGACCTTTAGTAGTACCACCCGCAGGACCTTCAATAGGATCACCCGCAGGACCTTCAGTAGGACCACCCGCAGGACCTTCAATAGGATCACCCGCAGGACCTTCAGTAGGACCACCCGCAGGACCTTCAATAGGACCACCCGCAGGACCTTCAATAGGATCACCCGCAGGACCTTCAGTAGGACCACCCGCAGGACCTTCAATAGGATCACCCGCAGGACCTTCAGTAGGACCACCCGCAGGACCTTCAATAGGACCACTCGCAGCAGTTTTTGATAGACTTCATCTGTTGTCACTCACAAATATTGAGTCCAAAAAGTGCATGCCCGTGAAACTCCTTCCTCCTGAGATCCCAGCTGTTCCTATTTAGCGTGATGTTGGCGATGCAGCCCACGAAACCGGCGTCTGACTCAGTCTGACTCGAGATGAGGCCGGTTGACAGGGTCCTGGGAAACCCGGCCACGTACAACCGGCTGTCCAGGTAGAACTTTGAGCCTCGGTCGTTGAACTGAAGAATGAGAGACATTTTTTTAAATTACTGGGGCGATGCAGCTGATGGGTGGGGTAACTTTATTACATAAATTTGAGGATAAACTAGGAGGTAGTCTTTAGAGTGAAGACGAGGATGAGCGATCGATTGTAAACTAAAGGGTAAGGATGAGAGGTAGGTTGTAGACTAAAGAGTAAGGATGAGAGGTAGGTTGTAGACGAAAGAGTAAGAATGGGAGGTAGGTTGTAGACTAAAGAGTAAGAATGGGAGGTAGGTTGTAGACTAAAGAGTAAGGATGAGAGGTAGGTTGTAGACGAAAGAGTAAGAATGGGAGGTAGGTTGTAGACTAAAGAGTAAGGATGAGAGGTAGGTTGTAGACGAAAGAGTAAGAATGGGAGGTAGGTTGTAGACTAAAGAGTAAGAATGGGAGGTAGGTTGTAGACTAAAGAGCAAGAATGGGAGGTAGGTTGTAGACTAAAGAGTAAGAATGGGAGGTAGGTTGTAGACTAAAGAGTAAGAATGGGAGGTAGGTTGTAGACTAAAGAGTAAGAATGGGAGGTAGGTTGTAGACTAAAGAGTAAGGGTGGGAGGTAGGTTGTAGACGAAAGAGTAAGGGTGGGAGGTAGGTTGTAGACGAAAGAGTAAGAATGGGAGGTAGGTTGTAGACTAAAGAGTAAGGCTGGGAGGTAGGTTGTAGACGAAAGAGTAAGAATGGGAGGTAGGTTGTAGACTAAAGAGTAAGGGTGGGAGGTAGGTTGTAGACTAAAGAGTAAGGATGTGACGTAGGCTGTAAACTGAAGATTGAAAGGTAAGGATGAGACGTAGGTTGTAAAGACAGCCCGGCTGAGAAGTAGACTAAGGACTTGATGGGAGGCTGAGATTTAGAGAGGTAAAGGTATAAAAGGTAGACTATAGAACCAATAGGAGGGTCAGAGGTAGATTGAAGAGTACATGCAAGTAGTGGCTACA
This sequence comes from Macrostomum lignano, assembly GCA_002269645.1. Lineage (NCBI taxonomy): Eukaryota > Metazoa > Platyhelminthes > Macrostomidae > Macrostomum > Macrostomum lignano. The sequence goes on from NIVC01003778.1 coordinate 16,997, forward strand.
GGAATAATATTAACAATCATAATAACAGTTTGCAAAAAATTAGTGAGCCATCAGTTTAATTAACCGAGCTCAGATCACAGTGGATATCGTAAATCAATATTGCACTCACCACATCAAAGAGGCCGCCAGCAGCGGAGGCGGGCACAGTGACAGTTCGCCTGCTGGTTTCATTAACCTGTATCCAGGCCACTCTGGAGCTGCGGTGCACAGTGACCCTGTGCCAGGTGTTCATGTCCAGGACGTCATTTGAACTGACTGTTGACATTCCGTCGCCATTGTTATACCTGTGGTTTGAGGTGTTTTGCCTTGTCAAAAGTGAAGTATTCATTATATTATATAAAGGACACGAAGAACTTCAAAAATGTTTCTTCACAAGCTCGAATCTTCACAAGCTCGAATCTTCACAAGCTCGAATCTTCACAAGCTCGAATCTTCACAAGCTCGAATCTTCACAAGCTCGAATCTTCACAAGCTCGAATCTTCACAAGCTCGAATCTTCACAAGCTCGAATCTTCACAAGCTCGAATCTTCACAAGCTCGAATCTTCACAAGCTCGAATCTTCACAAGCTCGAATCTTCACAAGCTCGAATCTTCACAAGCTCGAATCTTCACAAGCTCGAATCTTCACAAGCTCGAATCTTCACAAGCTCGAATCTTCACAAGCTCGAATCTTCACAAGCTCGAATCTTCACAAGCTCGAATCTTCACAAGCTCGAATCTTCACAAGCTCGAATCTTCACAAGCTCGAATCTTCACAAGCTCGAATCTTCACAAGCTCGAATCTTCACAAGCTCGAATCTTCACAAGCTCGAATCTTCACAAGCTCGAATCTTCACAAGCTCGAATCTTCACAAGCTCGAATCTTCACAAGCTCGAATCTTCACAAGCTCGAGTCTTCACAAGCTCGAATCTTCACAAGCTCGAATCTTCACAAGCTCGAATCTTCACAAGCTCGAATCTTCACAAGCTCGAATCTTCACAAGCTCGAATCTTCACAAGCTCGAATCTTCACAAGCTCGAATCTTCACAAGCTCGAATCTTCACAAGCTCGAATCTTCACAAGCTCGAATCTTCACAAGCTCGAGTCTTCACAAGCTCGAAATTCACAAGCTCAAAAAATTCACAAGCTCGAATCTTCACAAGCTCAAAAACGTCTAAACTCAGACGCGATTAGCCATGAAATTTTTTACATTTGTGGGCTTCTGAAAAACTGATTTGAATGGGAATTTTTTTAGAGCGATAATTCCAGCAGAAGTACGTCGCACTCTCAAAGAGCAGTAAAAAAGTAAAATAATAAAAAACTAACTTTCTAGTATACTACTTTGCTAGTTTTTGAAGTTTCGAGGTTGCGAGTTTCAAATTTGTGCCAATTGTTACATCACGTATCTTGAATCAAGTACCCTAAATGTATTTTTATATCACTTTAGGAGTCCACTTTGGAGAGGACATCGAATTTTGAGGTTATTTTGTTATCTCGGGACATAATTTCAAGTTTCAGGTCACTCAGATGATGAAACACGGTCTCAACAGAATTTCATCACACATTTATAAAAATCAATTTTACGCGCATTCCGAATATGCCGCAGACTCACCTGAACTGCAATCGCTGCTCTTTCAGCACCAGCGATAGAAACTGATCAGAAAAAGTGCCTCTGCCTGCCGAGTAGAGCACAATGCCGTTGTGCAACTTCGGCAGCAGGTCCAGAGACAGGGTCAGACTGTTCAACTCGAAGTGGTCCAGCGGGAACACCAGGTAGCCGTTGCCATGGAACTCGGGGTAGCGGAAATTGCCCTCTGCGGAGTGAGGTGGAGCATCTATCTATCTATCTATCTATCTATCTATCTATCTATCTATCTATCTATCTATCTATCTATCTATCTATCTATCTATCTATCTATCTATCTATCTATCTATCTATCTATCTATCTATCTATCTATCTATCTATCTATCTATCTATCTATCTATCTATCTATCTATCTATCTATCTATCTATCTATCTATCTATCTATCTATCTATCTATCTATCTATCTATCTATCTATCTATCTATCTATCTATCTATCTATCTATCTATCTATCTATCTATCTATCTATCTATCTGTCTGTCTATCTATCTTTAAATCCAGTTTCTGCAGCGCAAAGCAGAGCAGGTCAGTGCACATTATGAGGTCATATGTATTGCCCGGACTGAGGTGAGTAAAGTGAAGTCAATATGTGCTCAGTGGTATGTGAGCAGAGAAGGATGGGTGTACCTATAGATATAGGGACTACTCGCTCTAGGACAGCATTGTTTGTTAGGGGATTTTAGATCGAGGAGCTAGAGCCGGAGAGAAGATAAACGTAGGGAAATCAGACGAGAGAGTGTCGTGGACCCACCCTAAAGCCTGAATTGATGTTTGCTTAATCTCTGCACCGCTCTTTCACTCTTTGAGTTTTTCTTTGCCCTATCAGGTGGACGGGATCTGCGCATTTAGCTGCTCGGTCATCAGTCTCCTCGTGGGGGGAGGGGGTTTGAAGCAAAGTTAATAAGCATGACTCTATGGAGGCTTGAATGTCTGACAATTTGAAGCAACTCATTATAGCTTTACGTAATCTTTTACAGCCAAGATATACTATTAGTTTACTTGCTTAAAAGGCAATGCTAATTTATAATATTTGTTAGATTAAATTGAATTTAAATTCGCGCCAAAACGAAACATTGTTTAACACTTTGATAAGCTTATTAATCTTCCATAGCTCGTAGTTGCTTATGGGCTTATTTAAGTTTCTATATTTCGTTTAACAACGTTCATTTTTAGCGCGAATTTAAAATTGATTTAATTTAACAGACGATACTGAATAATTTACAAATCTATCTATTAGTTAAATAACAATTGATATTTAACTAGTCCCTTGAGAATTCAAAGGTAAGATTGTATCTGACAATTCAATTTCGGATCATCTTTATTAAGGATCTTTTAATTGGGATCAAAACCGTTGACAATTAGTTCGTATATAGGGAAGAGATGATTGAAGTTAGTTCATCAAGCTGCAGTGTATCTTGCATATCTTTGCACAGCGTTTTTAATGCACAGTCATGCACAGAGAAATGAAGAATCGAACTCTTATAGGGCCGTTGCGTCTCATGGGATATCTGCCACGGATAAGGTTAAGGGCCTATGGGGGCTCTTAATCCTTCTTAGCTTCGGATAAGCTACTGACGAAGAGGGGAGACAGACTATAGCTAGCTGACGAAAAAGTGTCTAAAACAGCGAAAGAAATTTGAGTGAGCACAACGCACAGCATAAGAGAAGCTTTAAGCCCCCAGACTCCACGGTATTGCGTGAGATTAACCGTTTGAGCAGTGGCTACGAAACAATCAGCTAAAATGTTGCACCGAACCGCGAAATGGAAGAAATAAAAGTTTTATAGATTATACTTGATGCATTGTAAGGGGAATCCTTTTCAACTTTATGTACGAGTATAATTCGACTTTCTTCAACACATCAATCCATCAAGTCTGCTAAAATCGGGATTTGAAAAAATGAACTTGGCTAATCCGAGTGACGAGTGAAATCCTTCAAAAAAACTGTTTTTAATCCCGAAGTTTTGCGAACTTCAAGGTTCGTATGCGCATGGCTTCTCAAATTTTTTTGATGAATCACAAAAATTCATGAAAATCTTTTGTTAAATAAAACCGGTTTTGACCCCGATGCATTGGTTCAATTGTGGCACTGACTGTCTGTCTGTCTGTCTGTCTGTCTGTCTGTCTGTCTGTCTGTCTGTCTGTCTGTCTGTCTGTCTGTCTGTCTGTCTGTCTGTCTGTCTGTCTGTCTGTCTGTCTGTCTGTCTGTCTGTATGTCTGTCTGTCTGTCTGTCTGTCTGTCTGTCTGTCTGTCTTTCTGTCTTTCTGTCTGTCTGTCTGTCTGTCTGTCTGTCTGTCTGTCTGTCTTAGTGTCTGTCTGTCTGTCTGTCTGTCTGTCTTAGTGTCTGTCTGTCTGTCTGTCTGTCTGTCTTAGTGTCTGTCTGTCTGTCTGTCTGTCTGTGTGTCTGTCTGTCTGTCTTTCTGTCTGGCTGTTTATCTGCTTGAAGTTTTTTCTTTAAAATACTTTTTTCAAAAACTGTAAACCCAACTTGATCAAATTCTTATTGACAGCCGACTTTTATTGCTCAAAGTCACTTCTCTAGATAATTTGGTTCAATATATTGCATTAAACTGTCAACTAAGATGATGCATCAAAACTGCCGTAGGCTGTGGGTTAATCTCATAGAGTTTGAAGCGCTCATCGTGGCTCACAAAGTCAGTCCCGCAAGATCAATCCTGTTATGATTAATGTTTAATGTCTTTCCCAAGTGACATCCTATGTGACGGCCATACTGTGTTGTAGTGGCTGTAAGAACGGCTTTTGTGAGCCCTGTATTCAGCGGACAGGCATCCAATATTAAAGAGGCCCGTTCTGCAGCTTAGGATGGCAACGCGCATGTATCCCAGATCAATTGCTTGGTTGTCTATTGATTGAGCAGCTCCTTGATGATGCTCTGAGAACGGGTCAAACAGGTTCTGACTTACTGTGCCGCTTGAATAGGCTGTGTCTAAGTGTCCCAGTTATGAGACACACTGATGACGGCCAATCCCTCAAGGCACAGCGAGTGTTCATGCCCGACGATTAGAAAGAAAGTCAGGGCGCTGTACACCCTGTGTGAGCGTGTGCATGAGTGCTGTGCCTGTGTACAGCATTGGCGCTCTTGTTATGTGCTCAGGAGGCAGCGGAATGGGCAGAATGCCTTCGATGCTGGTTGTGGAACAATATCTCCAAAGGTGTTCCACCTCCTACAATCAATTTTCCTATTGCAATCCTTGTGTCCCAGCGCCCTAGTGGATTAATAGTGTCCCAGAGAGTCTGCCAGCCAGCTCACGGGACTCGCAGCGGGCGCCGGTGAAGCCGATGGGGCACATGCAGGCCAGGCTGCTGGGAGTGCTTGGAAAGAACGCGTCACAGTGGCCGCCGTTGCTACAGTTCAGCCCGGCCAGCTCACAGCGCCGCTGGATCTCTGCGGATCTGACGAGGCCGCCGTTCAAGTCGCCGTCGATAGCCTGTCGGGTGCTGCGGCTCAGCAGGCGAGTCGTCGCCGGCTGTTGCGGCTGTCGCTGCTTGATCGGCTGATCAACAACTCGAACGTCAAAGTCGAGCGTCAGATCTGGTTGGCGCTGCATCGAATCTGAGTGTTGATCAGATGGAACTAAAGTTAGGAATGCAGGTAGTGAGGTGGGTGTGTTCGGTCAGGGAGTGAGGTGGGTGTGTTCGGGGCAGGGAGTGAGGTGGGTGTGTTTAGGCATGGAGTGAGGTGGATGCATTCGGGCAGGGAGTGAGGTGGGTGTATTCGGGCAGGGAGTGAGATGGGTGTGTTTGGGCAGGGAGTGAGGTGGGTGTGTTCGGGCAAGGAGTGAGGTGGGTGTGTTCGGGCAGGGAGTGAGGTGGGTGTGTTTGGGCATGGAGTGAGGTGGATGCATTCGGGCAGGGAGTGAGGTGGGTGTATTCGGGCAGGGAGTGAGATGGGTGTGTTCGGGCAGGGAGTGAGGTGGGTGTGTTCGGGCAGGGAGTGAGATGGGTGTGTTCGGGCAGGGAGTGAGATGGGTGTGTTCGGGCAGGGAGTGAGATGGATGTGTTCGGTCAGGGAGTGAGGTGGGTGTGTTCGGGCAGGAAGTGAGGTGGGTGTGTTCGGGCAAGGAGTGAGGTGGGTGTGTTCGGTCAGGGAGTGAGGTGGGTGTGTTCTGGCAGGGAGTGAGGTGGGTGTGTTCGGGCAGGGAGTGAGGTGAGCGAGTAAATAAAATTTGAAGGTTTTAAATATTTATTTACCGTACAATGAAATGAATTGCTGGTATCTAGATGGAGTTCAGCAAACTCGTTGAAATGAATGAGATATACTGTGTTTATAGTTCCTAGAATTACTACGAATTTTATCGAAAGAATCTAATTTACACGCAAGCATTATTTGGATTCAAAAGTGCACAGAATGCTAGCTCTCAATATATATTCCTAAACCTCATTGAATCACCTTGACCCATCGCTTTCTCCAGCTGCCGTGTCCCTGCTCGACCAAGCAAACAAATTGACCCGCAGTCGTTCGCTTATAAGATTGAGCTGGAGACTACTCAAGCTAAAATTTCTATCAAAGAGAAATATAGAGGCATAAGCTTTACAAGTAGGATTAATGCCTTTCTGCATCCTTAAAATATCCTGTTGGTCAGGGACGGACGGACACCAAAAATACATTGCGATCCAGGCCTACATAAGACTATGGGTTTGAAAAAATAATTTATTATGCCAACGCCAGCTACGTAGTTAAGCTAGTATGGTACAAAGGAGGCCCCAGCTACAGAGGGGGCGCCAGCTACAGAGGGGGCGCCAGCTACAGAGGGGACGCCAGCTACAGAGGGGGCGCCAGCTACAGAGGGGGCGCCAGCTACAGAGGGGGCGCCAGCTACAGAGGGGGCGCCAGCTACAGAGGGGGCGCCAGCTACAGAGGGGGCGCCAGCTACAGAGGGGGCGCCAGCTACAGAGGGGGCGCCAGCTACCAAATAGCACCAATGCGAAAAGGAGAGATGACCTGCCTGAGCAGAGTAGACTTGAACAATCGCACTCACAAATCTGAACTCTTTAGCAAAGCTACGAGTAAAAGCTTTCTATCAGCCACGCATAGGTGGTCATATTTCATCTCAGCGCAGAATTAGCAATATATTAGCAATTCATTGTTTCCAGTTGTACATGTGCATCTATACTAATTAATCTATAGACTAGATAAAACTATTTTAATAAAGTCTACTCTGTGTAGGCCATCCATTTTAATTATCCTGCTAGTATATCTAGATTTTTTAAAGCAAGCGGGACTAAAATGATGCATTACTGTTTTGGGAATAACTAAGGTAATTACTTTCAAAGGTATGCTCATATCTGCTACAATAGTGTGCTCATATCTGTTACAATAGTGTGCTCATATCTGTTACAATAGTGTGCTCATATCTGCTACAATAGTGTGCTCATATCTGCTACAATAGTGTGCTCATATCTGTTACAATAGTGTGCTCATATCTGTTACAATAGTGTGCTCATATCTGCTACAATAGTGTGCTCATATCTGTTACAATAGTGTGCTCATATCTGTTACAATAGTGTGCTCATATCTGCTACAATAGTGTGCTCATATCTGTTACAATAGTGTGCTCATATCTGTTACAATAGTGTGCTCATATCTGCTACAATAGTGTGCTCATATCTGCTACAATAGTGTGCTCATATCTGTTACAATAGTGTGCTCATATCTGCTACAATAGTGTTCTCATATCTATTACAATAGTGTGCTCATATCTGCTACAATAGTGTGCTCATATCTGTTACAATTGTGTGCTCATATCTGTTACAATTGTGTGCTCATATCGGTTACAATTGTGTGCTCATATCTGTTACAATAGTGTGCTCATATCTGTTACAATAGTGTGCTCATATCTGTTACAATTGTGTGCTCATATCTGTTACAATAGTGTGCTCATATCTGTTACAATAGTGTGCTCATATCTGTTACAATAGTGTGCTCATATCTGTTACAATAGTGTGCTCATATCTGTTACAATAGTGTGCTCATACGCTCGTATCTGCTGCTATCTATCTAGAATTACAATAACAATTAGAACACGAAAAGTGAGCTGCTCACCCGACTTCATTAGATTCACTTGCGTTGTTCCCGAACTTAGCAGAAGCAGAATCGCTTCCAATAGGGTTAAAATATCAGACAACATTTTCTTTGTCAGTTGTTTTCGAATGTTCAATTTGGTTCGAAGTTGGTTTCCCCGAAAAGAGTAATGCGTTCAGCATTTCAGGTATTCTTTTTTATAAAACTGGCGGCCCGATAGGTAGACCCCACTATATAGAATTCTGAAATCCGCAATCTGATTGGCTGACCGAACCAACTAGCCAATCAGATTCGTCCGACAGGATCATCATTGAGACTGCATAATGTCCCATACAGAGCCTGTCCAATTCAATTGGAAATCGCGACTGGAGCCTCACAATGCCCTCGAGGGGAAGTGGGTACCCATCAGAGTTCTCGATGTCAAACCTCGAATGTAAACCTGTCAGTTGTTTTGTCATACGTAGTAAGGCCGAGGGGCTCATTTGCATATTTCAGCAGGCTCATTAGCAGTTGACTTCTACATGTGCATGTGTATACACGAACTCTGTAACGCACCAATGATTTTTGTTTTAATTAGCGTCAGAAAAGCATGTGACTATTCATTGTGGTAAATATAGTATAGCTATGCGGCAGTACTGAGCAAGGCCAAAATATTAATACATTAGTAGTTTTGAATTCCAACATGTAATAAATTGGTACACATTTCTATAGAAATATTCGTAACATGCTTCTTTCTCTATTTACACATTTTAGTCATACTCTTTTTACTTCGCATTCTATTTTCCCTACTGCTTCTACCTATTGATACTATTTCTCTACTCCTCACCCTACTACCCCTCGACCACACTATTTAGTGTCTCCCGGCCATCCCATAGAATCGTTGCGTTCGAACAATGCGCTGTTAAAAAAATTTTAAAGCTTAAAAAAGTTTTTTAGACAAAAAGCTTTTCTTTAAAACAATGCAGATTTGTAAAAGCGTATCTAGCTTTTTGTAAATATCTGCTTTCTGCATTGTCACTGATTCAAAAGTACATGGCCAGGTAGAACATCACCTGCTTCTGCTACTCTAAGGGTATAAGGCGCTATAAAAACGACTTTGTTACTTTGTACTTTTAGATATTGTTATCACAGGGGCGCCCACCAAGAGGCAGGGGCGCCCACCAAGAGACAGGAGCGCACACCAAGAGACAGGGGCGCCCAACAAGAGACAGCAGCGCACACCAAGAGACAGGGGCGCCCACCGAGAGACAGGAGCGCACACCAAGAGGCAGGGGCTCCCAACAAGAGACAGGAGCGCCCAACAAGAGACAGGAGCGCCCAACAAGAGACAGGAGCGCCCAACAAGAGACAGGAGCGCCCAGCAAGAGACAGGAGCGCCCACCAAGAGACAGGGGCGCCCAACAAGAGACAGGAGCGCCCAGCAAGAGACAGGAGCGCCCACCAAGAGACAGGGGCGCCCACCAAGAGACAGGGGCGCACACAAAGAGACAGGGGCGCCCAACAAGAGACAGGAGCGCACATCAAGAGACAGGAGCGCCCACCAAGAGACAGGGGCGCCCACCAAGAGACAGGGGCGCCCAACAAGAGACAGGGGCGCCCAACAAGAGACAGGAGCGCACACCAAGAGACAGGAGCGCACACCAAGAGGCAGGGGCTCCCAACAAGAGACAGGAGTGCACAACAAGAGACAGGAGCGCACACCAAGAGACAGGGGCGCCCACCAAGAGACAGGGGCGCACACCAAGAGACAGGGGCGCCCACCAAGAGACAGGGGCGCCCAACAAGAGACAGGGGCGCCCAACAAGAGACAGGAGCGCACAACAAGAGACAGGGGCGCCCACCAAGAGACAGGGGCGCCCAACAAGAGACAGGAGCGCACACCAAGAGACAGGAGCGCACACCAAGAGGCAGGGGCTCCCAACAAGAGACAGGAGTGCACAACAAGAGACAGGAGCGCACACCAAGAGACAGGAGCGCACACCAAGAGACAGGAGCGCACAACAAGAGACAGGAGCGCACACCAAGAGACAGGAGCGCACACCAAGAGACAGGGGCGCCCAACAAGAGACAGCAGCGCACACCAAGAGACAGGAGCGCACACCAAGAGGCAGGGGCTCCCAACAAGAGACAGGAGCGCACAACAAGAGACAGGAGCGCACACCAAGAGACAGGAGCGCACAACAAGAGACAGGAGCGCACAACAAGAGACAGGAGCGCACACCAAGAGACAGGAGCGCCCAACAAGAGACAGGAGCGCCCAACAAGAGACAGGAGCGCCCAGCAAGAGACAGGAGCGCCCACCAAGAGACAGGGGCGCCCAACAAGAGACAGGAGCGCCCAGCAAGAGACAGGAGCGCCCAACAAGAGACAGGAGCGCCCAGCAAGAGACAGGAGCGCCCACCAAGAGACAGGGGCGCCCAACAAGAGACAGGAGCGCACACAAAGAGACAGGGGCGCCCAACAAGAGACAGGAGCGCACATCAAGAGACAGGAGCGCCCACCAAGAGACAGGGGCGCCCACCAAGAGACAGGGGCGCCCAACAAGAGACAGGGGCGCCCAACAAGAGACAGGAGCGCACAACAAGAGACAGGAGCGCACACCAAGAGACAGGAGCGCACAACAAGAGACAGGAGCGCACACCAAGAGACAGGAGCGCACACCAAGAGACAGGGGCGCCCAACAAGAGACAGCAGCGCACACCAAGAGACAGGGGCGCACACCAAGAGGCAGGGGCTCCCAACAAGAGACAGGAGCGCACAACAAGAGACAGGAGCGCACAACAAGAGACAGGAGCGCACAACAAGAGACAGGAGCGCACACCAAGAGACAGGAGCGCCCAACAAGAGACAGGAGCGCCCAACAAGAGACAGGAGCGCCCAGCAAGAGACAGGAGCGCCCACCAAGAGACAGGGGCGCCCAGCAAGAGACAGGAGCGCCCAACAAGAGACAGGAGCATCCAGCAAGAGACAGGAGCGCCCACCAAGAGACAGGGGCGCCCAACAAGAGACAGGAGCGCCCAGCAAGAGACAGGAGCGCCCACCAAGAGACAGGGGCGCCCAACAAGAGACAGGAGCGCCCACCAAGAGACAGGGGCGCCCAACAAGAGACAGGAGCGCCCAGCAAGAGACAGGAGCGCCCACCAAGAGACAGGAGCGCACACCAAGAGACAGGGGCGCCCAACAAGAGACAGCAGCGCACACCAAGAGACAGGAGCGCCCACCAAGAGACAGGAGCGCGCACCAAGAGGCAGGGGCTCCCAACAAGAGACAGGAGCGCACAACAAGAGACAGGAGCGCACACCAAGAGACAGGAGCGCACACCAAGAGACAGGGGCGCCCAACAAGAGACAGCAGCGCACACCAAGAGACAGGGGCGCACACCAAGAGGCAGGGGCTCCCAACAAGAGACAGGAGCGCACAACAAGAGACAGGAGCGCACAACAAGAGACAGGAGCGCACAACAAGAGACAGGAGCGCACACCAAGAGACAGGAGCGCCCAACAAGAGACAGGAGCGCCCAACAAGAGACAGGAGCGCCCAGCAAGAGACAGGAGCGCCCACCAAGAGACAGGGGCGCCCAGCAAGAGACAGGAGCGCCCAACAAGAGACAGGAGCATCCAGCAAGAGACAGGAGCGCCCACCAAGAGACAGGGGCGCCCAACAAGAGACAGGAGCGCCCAGCAAGAGACAGGAGCGCCCACCAAGAGACAGGGGCGCCCAACAAGAGACAGGAGCGCCCACCAAGAGACAGGGGCGCCCAACAAGAGACAGGAGCGCCCAGCAAGAGACAGGAGCGCCCACCAAGAGACAGGAGCGCACACCAAGAGACAGGGGCGCCCAACAAGAGACAGCAGCGCACACCAAGAGACAGGAGCGCCCACCAAGAGACAGGAGCGCACACCAAGAGGCAGGGGCTCCCAACAAGAGACAGGAGCGCACAACAAGAGACAGGAGCGCACACCAAGAGACAGGAGCGCACAACAAGAGACAGGAGCGCACACCAAGAGACAGGAGCGCACACCAAGAGACAGGAGCGCACAACAAGAGACAGGAGCGCACACCAAGAGACAGGAGCGCACACCAAGAGACAGGAGCGCACACCAAGAGACAGGAGCGCACAACAAGAGACAGGAGCGCACAACAAGAGACAGGAGCGCACACCAAGAGACAGGAGCGCACACCAAGAGACAGGAGCGCACAACAAGAGACAGGAGCGCTCTCTAGAACACCAAATAATTGGCGCTCCTTAGGGTGCGGTTTTAACTATTTACCCTTTACCCCTCTAATTTCAATTCCCTAGATAGATACGCTCGTAAAAAGACGCTGAAGAGTCAGAGACTCTTAGCGCTCACACGCCCGCAAAAAAGTTCAGAGGGGCAGGAAGTGGCCTCGCCTCAAGCGGGTGAGGTGGATGGCCTGAAGGTCACTAACAAAAGTCTTTAGAAGCGTCTCAGTGCGCGCATGTCCGCAACGATATGGGTCGCACGGCGGGTTGAGCACGACACCTGCGAAGGGGCTCATTTCCCCGGCCCCGCGTAGCACATGGCCGAGAGGTCGCTGTCTCCGCGCTCTAAGGATGGAGCTCACTGGCGGGACGCCGGAGCGAGCAGCGAGCGCGCGGTTTGACAGCCTTTCAGGGTAGCGGAGGTCGAGGGCAAACCGCAGCAAAGCTCTGAAGGTGGCGTCGAGAGCCTGGTTGCGAGATTCCGTGACCGGCAGAGATTCGAAACCGTAATGGAATATCGGCTCCACGGCAGCTCGGAAAATCCTGATTATAGTAGTAGTTATAGCTGTCTGTACACCCAGATGTCGTCGGCAAAAGCGAGGGCAGCCACTCTCAGGGTAACGCGAGCTGCGGCGCCGAGCGACAACGAAGCCATCGTCTTCAGAGAGAGTGCGGCGCAGGACATAGACATCGGACATCAATTCCCTAATTAAGACTAATTGCATGTAGGTACATGTATTACCGTATGTCACACGCTAAATGAAGCTTCTAGTTCCTACTACATTCCAAACTTGTAAGTTATGAAAATTAATAAAAAAACAAAAGGTAGCGAAACACAAATGTATGTCAATATAAATGTCTCTACCGGTACAGCTATACGATGTCGGCGACGTCGCTGACAAACTCGTATAAGTACTTTTGCATTACACTAGCTGCTGACGGATAGATTAGACAGGTTGTTAGCGAAAATTGGCGCTTGACTGCGAGAAAGACGTCATACGTCCACACTGAACGTCGGGTGTGTAAGGTCCATGTAAAAGTACATTGTTCGCAACGTTGATTAGAAGTCTGGAAAATCGACCAGCGGATAAAGACCGCATGACTATAACGTACTGATCACGTCAACTAAAAAGGTGTTTCACCCGTGAAAAAGGTGAAGAACTCGCCAGTCGTGCTGGAGTGGAGATATGTACATACCTAATTATTTATACTACTACTTTACATGCAGTATATTGTAATCAAATCAAATAATCAAATCAAAAAAATCAAATAAAATAAAATAACCTGCATGTTTTAATCAATTAGATTGATCTGCATGTTGATACGTCTGCATCGTGCAGCCTCACAAACTACTTAAGTGTAGTCTACTAAAAGTAGTTCATGTGCAGCCTATATTCAAGAACGATCAAACATGTAAATAAGGATCTCGGTTTTACACGTTCACATTCATGCACTGCAAATGTACGCGTTGCATACATTTATTGTAACGCACGTAGAGATAGCGCCGCACATTAAAAAATTGAAGGACAGTTTGATAGCATCCGTCTGTTAACGAATGCTGAAAGTCTTTTGATTCGGAGTGAGTAGCAACGTATATGAAAGAAAATTTCTACTTGTAATGTTAATGGCCTATGGCAACTAAACTCGGCAGTATGTTCGTTAAAACAAAAATAGTACATTTAAATGCATTATTTAAAGAAATTAGAACTTGTTTGTTGCCTAAAAAATAAGATAGCATTTTTTTCCCACACATAAAGAAAAAAACAACTTTAGCTATGTTTTTACCGCACTAAATTGACTTTCCTCTCGTGTTTTTTGTATAATATAATTACCAACAACCTGTGCCTAGGATTCATACGTATGCCTTTTAGAGGAATTAATATTTATATGTTTACACAAATTATTTTAGGTCAAAATTAAATGTTCTCTTAAATTTACATGTGTATTTTTTGTGCGCCCAAATTTGTACGCCGAAAATTGGCACGAATTCGTATGCAGAATGTGTAGTCACTGTATACTGCTGTAGCCAGTGTAGGCCTATACCAACTTTGACTCTTTGAGACTCTGAGACTGAGTCTCTGAGACTAATGATGTTAGTCATTTTTAACATTTGTACACTGGAAATTTCTAGCATACATGTAACTTTCCTAAGTGTGGCCTTTGTGCTTTAAAATATAAAATACCATACTCTATACTGATATGGCAGTCCTTAACTGGAATTATCCTTGGACTTTTTCTTTTTAATAGGCCTATGCTTTTGCATTTTTAGTCTGACAGCCCTAAAAATCTGTTTTGGGGCAATATGACCCTTGACCAAATTAAAAGCTAAAATCATTTTTATAAACAATACCATACATGCGCAACAGTCGGCCGAGTCGGCCGATCCGGCCGACCGATTTGGCGGCCAACCAAGGAAGTCGCAAAAATGCCGACCCGAAAAAACAGAGTAGTAGTACTAAGTAGCTGACGAGGCTTTATAATACAGTCATAGTTACTCCTGCCGTTTACCCAAAGTTGCGTTAATTTTGCTTTCGAGTTTTTTTACATGTAAGTGGCATTTTTGGCCAAAAACTACGTCGCATTTTTGTTAAAACTAAGTCGCACGGCCGACCGAATTTTGGAGGTTGCGCATGTATGAACAATACCTAACCAAGGCATATAGCTATATTGGCTTAAATTCATTTTAGAAAAATTATAATATAATCTTAAAAAGTCTAGGGCCTGCACAATAAGCAGTGTTGGGCACCATTAATAAAAATCTTAATTCTTAATTTTGTTAAGTTGACTAAAAGTTAATTGATAACAGATAATTGTTAATAAGCATTAATCCATTAAAATTAACACAGAAAATATAGAAATCTAGCACTTTTTTACAAAACACACTTTACAATGCACTGTCTTTGCTTTTCCATCTTTTTAGTGAAACATGGAGGTCATCTAAGTGATTTGCAAGCTTAAAAGTGATAAATATTAATTTAAAAAACTTGTACATATTATAATACTAAAAGTAAGCATAGGCCTACTATAAAAGAATTAACTTATTCATTTGAAACTTGAAGCTAAATAGGATACAAATACAAATACAAATACAAAGGTTGTTTTAGTAGCATTAGTAGGCATAGCAGAAAGTTACAAAAGATTGAGAAAGAAATGAATAAAATCAATCGATGCTCACGGACAAGCAATAACGTTCACAATTGTAATTCATTATTAAAGTTCATTTATCTGTTAGTTCAAAAAATCCTAACGGCAGTCTAATAATGTTAATGAAAAATCTTAATGCTTATTCTTAGTCAATTAGTTCACTAGATAGCCAATAGGTTTATAGAACAAAGTTATTAGATTGCAATAATTTTGAAATGTTATAAAAAGACCAAAGCCAAGATGCTTAGTAAAATTCCTATAAATATTCAATTTAATTTAATACTTAAAACTTAAGCATTGATCTCTATTTTTTAATGCAAAACTCTATTCGAATACAATTTCAGATCCAGCAGATGTGCAGCATAAGGTTAATAAATATTATGCTTAGGCATAATAAATCTTATATATAAATCTAATTAATTTTACAATCAATAGTATAGCTTGGCACCCAGGGTCCAGATTGTGTAGTACTAGTATACATAGGAACAAGAATCCTATATCAGGTAAATGTAGGCCAGTATACACCAAAAAACAAAAAAGCCCTAAAATGTAAGCCAAAAATTCTTCCTAAAAAGTCATTTAGTTTTCATAAGTTGAGTTTCCTAAGAAAGGCTTTTGTATGAAAAGTCTTTAAAATATTATAAATATCTTCATTTTAAACAAACTTAAATTATACCTATAGAAAGAATGATGAAAAGTGTTTGTTTTTATTGTTATAAAAATAAAGTAAAGAATAACAATTTTTAACCATAATTAGTGTAGGTAAAACTTTTGTTTTAAAAGAATATACTATAAAAAGTAGGCATATTATAAGCAACTTTATTTTTTATATCATTTTTTAAAAGTTAAACTGAAGTTGAGAAATTTTTATTGTAGCTCTTGATTCTTAAATATTGAGTTAAGTCAAGTAGTTAATAAGAATAAATAGCAGTAAATGTCTTTCAAATGTTTCATTATATTTACATTTTATGTTTTTAAATTATATATTTATGTTTATAGGTTATAGCATATAAATTTTACATAAGCATTGCATATAAGTATCACTTTGATTCATTTTCCTTTCTAATCTTTTTTAACTTTCTACTGCACTTGCTAGTGCTATCGAATGAAATTTCCTGTTCATATTTTATTAGTAATTAATTAGCTTTCTAGTTTAAAATAAATAAGTTAGTTATTTTATTTATCTATTCTTAGTAATATTTTTATACACATATTTACTTTTAATTTGTTTCTTTTTAGCTTGTAAATTGCTTGGATGACCTCTCTTTTTTGGCTAAAAAGATGTTAAATGCAGACAGTGGTATTATGAAGTTTGCTTTGAAAAGAAGGGCAAAATTCCCATACTTTCTATGTTAACATTAATGTATTAATGCTTATTAATGATTATCAGTAACTTTTAGTCAACTTAAATGAAATTGAGAGTTAACAAGTTAAGATTCTTTGTTTTAATGCTAATGCTTTTGCTCTTAATGTAAGTTAAGGTTTTCATTAACAGTGGCTATTATTACTCAACTTGATCTTAGGTTAAAACTTTGCTTTGTTTTGGATTCTAAAACCTCATGCTAATATATAATACCTAATACCTAACCTAATAGCTCATGATAAACCCTAACCCACTAGACAATAAAAACTGTGCAAACACCATAATAATGCTTGTGGAACTAAACTATACATTCTTAAAAATGAATATTCTATTTACACAATGGTTTATTTTTATGCTGAAGACAGATTTTTGGTCCAATATGCCTATCTTCAGAAAGATTGTGTTTAGAAATTGATTGTTGCTTAATTAACTTATTCTGTATTTGACCAGATCTAAGATCACAATCAATAGTAATTGTATTTTGATCATTCTAATTCATGAAACCAATCAGATATTACAGACAATATCAGTTATGCCTGCAGAGATTCAAAAACTAAAAAGCCACTCGCTATAAAAATGACTGAAGCACATTCTCTGCTAGAGATACAGCGCACAGCTGCCGCTGAAGCTGAAGCTAAATTAGTAGAAATAGATAGTCAACTGGAGAAATATTCTGCACTGGAGAAGCGCCTTGCTGAAGTTTCAAGCAGATTTCGCTCTGAACAATTATTAACATTGTCGCCTGGTTGCTTAGCTAAAGGCACAGTGCTGCACTGTTGCGAAGTTACTATTCGACTTGGCTGTGACTATTATGCTGAGACTTCTGCAGTGAATGCATTGAAAATTGTTCAACTAAGATGCGATCGATTGAGAGCTAGCAGGAATTTGTTTCTGGTGCGTTCATCTCTTTGTTTCTTTTGTAATTTAGGGTTTAAAATAGCAAGCACTAGTTACTGCTAATATTAAATTCTTGGTCATCAGATCTGACTGAGTCATTCCTCTTGAAAATGGTAGATTTGGGCTGATATTGGGCAATGATGGCACCTCATTTGCACCTGACTTGTCCCGATGGGCTGAGTCCTAGCTCCTAACTCTCACTTCACCTTAAATTACATGTGTGCCATTTAAAAGTGGCCGGGTGATTCTGAAAACTGATCATGCCGCACAGGGAGCCCGAGAATTTCCAGAAGACAGATGTAGCTCATAGATAAACCCATGTATGTAAATATAAATAAATAACATACAAGTATTTAATATGCAGTTACCATCGAAACGTTTTGATCGGGTAAATCTTTTATTAAGACACTAAGCGTTGGGGGGGGGGGCAATGCAGAAAAAATCTGCCTCATAGCAAAATGACAAATCTTGGCGGGCAATTCTCATGGACCCCGCCATACATGCATACTATTCTGACCCTTAACTAGAATGCAGTGAAAACTCAGACATGTTAACTCAAGCGTAAACAATTAACAACACAAAACGCAGGCTCGCCAATCTAGCGCGATGGAGAACTGTCGCCTACTAGAAGATCTAGGCGCCACAGAAGCTGGCGGCGATATTCGAGAACAGTGGACAAATGAATCTGAAGCCGATTGGGCTATCAAGCATCGTCAGGCAGTTCGACAACAGAAAATTGAAGAGCGAGAACAGCGAGTGAAAGATTGCGAAGCAACCGGTGCAGTTGATGATGCTAAAATTTGGGCCCGTCTCGACGAACTTGAGCTTCAAGAAGCGCTCGAAGAACAAGGATTAACAGACACGCCGATTAGTAAGTTGAAGTCAAGCAAGTCGGTTAGTTTCGCCCAGCCAGACGAGAATGATAGTCGGACTTACCGGCCTAGCGAGCCGCCTAATGCTGAAGCTATGCGTCAGAGGACAATCAATTTTAGACACAGTAGAGCAAGACTTGGTCAGACTAAAGCTGCCGACTGTGATGATGTTGACTCCACTGGCGATTGCAGCGAAGCGTCAGTCGCGCCGCTGTACACTAGTCCAGCCGATATTGGTGCTCCTGAGCGGCTGAAACGACAAGCCTTAAGTCAGAGTCAAGCGCCGGCAGTTAAAGATCGAGTTGTTGAAGCCAATATTGCCACTGCTGCTAATGCTCATCAATCAATTTCCGAATCCAATAGCCAACGCCCAATGTCGAAATTTCGACAGCAACGTTTGTTAGGGAAACGTTGAACTGAGTGTAATTGACTGAATTGATTTATTTTTGTCTGTTAGCTACTGAATCCGTTGTATTTATGTAATTATTGGAGCGCATTTTAAGACGATTGAAACAATTTCTTCCTTGTTTGTTATTAAATAAATGTTAAGGTGATTGTGTTTACTTTTTGAAAGATTTTCTTAGTTACTCTTTGTATCAATATTTTCCGCGATATAGCGTAAAAAAGATAATAGTGCAACTTGTAATGACTCATGAGTCAGGCAGTGTTTGTGGCGTTCAAGAAATAAGGTGTTCATCCTCCAAGTAGGGTGAGACAATATTTGTATGTTTGGAAGCGATCTGATTGCAACGTGCACAAGAGCTGCGTGCCTTACGTACATAAGTTGAGTAGCTACATGTACTTACTAATACAATGTACAAGCTTGCACTGGCCAGAGTGGCATTACACAACTTTACTAATAGCTCGTTTTAGTTGTAGCACACTGCATTTTTTAGTTTATTGAAGTTTGTCCTGTATTATTAAATAGTTTTGTAACTAACTGTACGAATTTATCAAATCGATTCTTTCTGACGATGCATTCAAATGGAGCTTAATGTGCCCTATCAAAAGTTACAGGAGAGATTTGGAGACAACGACTTTGTTAAAGCTTTAAACGAAGGCTACTGCACTCTGTCGGATGGCTTCCTTACTAGAGAAGTTCGTTTTGTGCTTCAGAAATGCTTGACTGCGGAATTTCTCAACAGCCTCAATGAGCTAGACTTTAGCGATAGTTTCACTGCCGCCTTCATCTTTCAGCAGGACTGGCGTATAGGCGATTTTTTTGACAAGTTTAATTCCGAATTGAAAGCGTACTTCGACAAAGAAAGTACCATACTGTCCGGTATTAATCAAGACGGTGCCGAGAGCGAGGTGAGACTCTACGAAGTTGAAGATCGGTATCATCGGTTGTCGAAGGAGTTTTCTAAGTACTATAGTCAAGAATTGGATGGAAGATGGAATTTTTTAAAACTAATTAACAATGTTTTCAAGTTCGAATCTCAGCTGTTAAATTCAAGTCGCGACGAATTGCAAAGTCGATCAGCCAAGAAGAGGCATGTCTCATCCGCTCTGTCCAGCGATTCGAAAAGTCTTGTAGCTAGCAAGGTTGCTCGGCTGTGCGAGCCTTGTATGGTTGGCAGAGGCCCACAGCTAGAAAAAACGTTGGGTTACTTGAAAACTGTTTGCCTCACGCCAGACCGAGCTCAAAAGCAGATTGATGGAGTGTCAACTCTTGTAAATGAATTTCTTGCTTTGTCTCATCGCGTTTCTGCTATCAACAATTGCTTGGATTATCAGAATCTGTTAGAACTGGAGAAGAAAGCTCCATTAGAGCTTGTTTATCGGACCTGCTCACAGTTTGAGCAAAGTGGTATGCTTAAAAAGCTTGCAGACCCGATGAAGAAATTGCTACACAACTCCTTAGTGATTGAGGAACATGCTCGAGTCGTCCGAGTCGGGTCTAGCACTGCTGGTAAATACTTAAAGCTCCGCGTGCGACCACTCTTTGCCAAGTTCTTCCAAGTCGTACTAGGCGTTGAACGCGACGGTGATTTGCGCATCGCTGTATTGTCTGCTAAGACTGCGCATAACTTTGAAGACTTGTCGATGGAGGCCTTGTGCAATGCGGAGCAGTTAACTAAAAATCTACTGGGTTCCAGCTCAATTGACTGGGATGGAAATACTGCCAAACTGTCGCTTCGCTTCGAAAATCGGCCGCAGTCATCTAGCAGCGAATCAAAGCCTACTCAGGCCTTTGTACTTTGCGTATTTTTCTTGACGCAACCAAACCCAGGTGGACTGTTGCCGGAGCAAACAGTCGTCTCGTGCTTGTCCAAGCCAATCGTTTTCATTACGAACGACATCCAGCGCTCGGAGGCTACGGCCGCTATTGAATGGTACGCTTCGGATCGTCCAGTCTACCCAATAGTTGCCGGAGCTCCCAAGCCGCTGACGCTTGATGAAGTAGTTTATCTAATCCAAAATTACATCCTTCGAAAAACTAAGCATCAAATCAATGCTGATAGTATTGCGTACTTCCGTGAAAAATGCCGTCTATTGTTATCAGCCGGCGATAGAGTAGTATTTAAAGATTTTATTAAAAAACCTATCATTGGAAGTGTGAGCAGTGGTGAGATCAAGCCTCGGTCACTGTGGGAATTCGCATTCTGTTGCGTGAATTTTGTCTTAAATAGCAAATATCTGTGCAAGGCGATGTTCTCTAACGGACTCGTGTATGGATTTGTAACGCGAGACAAAGCCGATGAACTCCTGAGATCGAATCCGCACCACCCGAACTCGCTTGCTCTGTTACGGTTCTCAGAGACCATGGCAACCGTTACCGTGGCGATATGGCGTAACGGTGAAACAATGCACGAAGTGCCAAAGCCGAAGAAGCATTTTGACAATACTTCGGTGCCTGAGTTTTGTTACACTCCGATTCAACAAGAAAGCGTGCTCAAATATGACGGCACGTTCGCTACCCCGCATGAGCTGAGCTCGTACTTTCCAAAGGATAGCTATATACCTGGCTACGTTGCGATCAGCAGAGACATGGACTTATTAAGCCTTTGCAGCGGTGAAATACCTGACGATTATATTTTTAGTACTTGACTTGGCTTATCAACAATGTTTAATCGTTTTAGTAAGCCTATTTTCGTATGAAAATTGTTTTACGAGCGTAAAAGGGTTTTGTAAATCGCATTGATGAGAACACTTAAAAGTTGTGCATTTCTCTGCCTATATCTGCTCACAACCAAATTAACTCCAAGTCAGTTCAGAGCATACAATTGTTGACTCTTCGGGGTTTTTAATATATTATTTTCTACGTATCAAGCGAACTCAGTCTACTAGCAAACTCAGTCACAGAAGATGTCTAATTAAATAGCGTAGTATTTTTAACGCCGCTGCATTAACTCTGCGAATGTACTTTGTCTTAGTTGGTTATGACTTTAGCATCTAAATAATTGGTTTCACGTCTTAACAGAGTCTAAATACGATTTTAATTTCATGAGTAAAACTACGAGTATTTCGATTTATTAAAAAACGGGCAAAAATAGAACCATTAAACTGTTATTCAATTTCCTTTTTCCAACAAAACCGAAGTGCAACTCTTTGTAATGTACTTTGCATGATGCATCATCACACTCTACTAATTTCTCATAATCGTTCAAAACTGCCGTTGTGCCGTGGAACGGAGATCATGCTATTGTAAATGTATTAAACTTGGCTCCTATTTTAAATTTCTTTATGCTGCTTTTCTAATCACGAATATCATCTTCTAATCACGAGTATCATCTAATCACGAATATCATCTTCTAATCACGAATATCATCTTCTAATCACGAATATTATTTAATCACGAATATCATCTTCTTATCACGAAAATTATTTAATCACGAAGATACGGCTCGTAATTTTCTAATCACACGATTTTCTAATAACGAATATAACCATTTAATTTTCTAATCGCAAATATAAAATCCTAAATACGTTTTTTTATATTGGTTCACGCTTCGCAAAAAACTGAAAAAGTTTTAACTTAATCCGATTGCCCAGTTAACTTATGCCCCTCCACTTGTAAACTGATTGGTGCTTTACAACTTTTTTGAATTATACTTAAAAAAACTATTACCAGGGATTAATAAGATTCTTATCGTTCTTATCGACTTTCGTATCTAAGAGTTGTTTTATTTTAATATATTCAATTCTAATTACGACATATGACATACGATGCGAGTGATACTTTATGCCTGCTACCTGTCGTTGGTGAAATTTTCTTGCGTTTTCTAAAAGTTTTTTGTTACATTCTCAGGAGTTATTTAATTGAAGCAGTTTAGACTAAATTTTTACGAGCTAGTATATTGGAAGTGCTCGGGGTTAGGGTTTCGGTATAACTTAATACTGCCCCTTATCACAGTTCCCCCTTCTCCAGTGCCCCCCCCCCCAGTCTCCATAGTTCCCCCTTCTTCAGTGCCCCCCAGTCTCCACAGTTCCCCCTTCTCCAGTACCCCCCCCCCCAGTCTCCACAGTTCCCCCTTCTCCGGTGCCCCCCCCCCCAGTCTCCACAGTTCCCCCTTCTTCAGTGCCCCCCAGTCTCCACAGTTCCCCCTTCTCCAGTACCCCCCCCCAGTCTCCACAGTTCCCCCTTCTCCGGTGCCCCCCCAGTCTCCACAGTTCCCCTTCTTCAGTGCCCCCCAGTCTCCACAGTTCCCCCTTCTCCAGTACCCCCCCCAGTCTCCACAGTTCCCCCTTCTCCGGTGCCCCCCCCAGTCTCCACAGTTCCCCCTTCTCCGGTGCCCCCCAGTCTCCACAGTTCCCCCTTCTCCGGTGCCCCCCCCCCCAGTCTCCACAGTTCCCCCTTCTCCGGTGCCCCCCCCAGTCTCCACAGTTCCCCCTTCTCCGGTGCCCCCCAGTCTCCACAGTTCCCCTTCTCCAGTGCCCCCCTCCAGTCTCCACAGTTCCCCCTTCTCCAGTACCCCCCCCCAGTCTCCACAGTTCCCCCTTCTCCGGTGCCCCCCCCCCAGTCTCCACAGTTCCCCCTTCTCCGGTGCCCCCCCCAGTCTCCACAGTTCCCCTTCTCCGGTGCCCCCCTCCAGTCTCCACAGTTCCCCCTTCTCCAGTGCCCCCCTCCAGTCTCCACAGTTCCCCCTTCTCCAGTGCCCCCCCCAGTCTCCACAGTTCCCCCTTCTCCGGTGCCCCCCAGTCTCCACAGTTCCCCCTTCTCCGGTGCCCCCCAGTCTCCACCCCCCCCCCCAGTCTCCACAGTTCCCCCTTCTCCGGTGCCCCCTCCAGTCTCCACAGTTCCCCTTCTCCAGTGCCCCCTCCAGTCTCCACAGTTCCCCCTTCTCCAGTACCCCCCCCCAGTCTCCACAGTTCCCCTTCTCCGGTGCCCCCCCCAGTCTCCACAGTTCCCCCTTCTCCGGTGCCCCCCCCCCCAGTCTCCACAGTTCCCCCTTCTCCGGTGCCCCCTCCAGTCTCCACAGTTCCCCCTTCTCCAGTGCCCCCCTCCAGTCTCCACAGTTCCCCCTTCTCCAGTGCCCCCCCCCCCCAGTCTCCACAGTTCCCCCTTCTCCGGTGCCCCCCAGTCTCCACAGTTCCCCCTTCTCCGGTGCCCCCCAGTCTCCACCCCCCCCCCCAGTCTCCACAGTTCCCCCTTCTCCGGTGCCCCTCCAGTCTCCACAGTTCCCCTTCTCCAGTGCCCCCCCCAGTCTCCACAGTTCCCCCTTCTCCAGTGCCCCCCTCCAGTCTCCACAGTTCCCCTTCTCCAGTGCCCCCAGTCTCCACAGTTCCCCCTTCTCCGGTGCCCCCCCAGTCTCCACCCCCCAGTCTCCACAGTTCCCCCTTCTCCAGTGCCCCCCCCCCAGTCTCCACAGTTCCCCCTTCTCCGGTGCCCCCCCAGTCTCCACAGTTCCCCCTTCTCCGGTGCCCCCCCCAGTCTCCACCCCCCCCCCTAGTCTCCACAGTTCCCCCTTCTCCAGGGCTCTTCTCTTCACAGTGCCCCCGTCTCCCCAATGCTCTTCTCTTCGCAGTGCCCCCTTCTCTAGTGCTCTTCTCTTCACAGTGCCCCTTTCGTCACAGTGCCCCTTTCTTCACAGTGCCCCCTTCTCTAGAGCCGCCTTCTCCACAGTTCCCCTTTTTTACAGTGCCCCGTCTCCTAAATGCCCCCTTCTCCTCATGGCCCCCTTAGACACAGTGCCACATTCTCCCCAATGCCTCCTTTCCGCAGTTGTTTGCAAAGACGAAGCCAAATGCCAAATGACACTATTTATTTTTTCTATCAAATTTCATGCCATGGAGCGAGTTGCCTACATGCCGTTTCAAGTGACCTCGGATCACGGCGACACGCGTCGCGAAGAGTATCTAATGTCAACACTGCGCATCAGCGATCAAGATCCTGCACTGTTTAATTGTTCCTTTAGAGGTCGGCCGATCAGCGGTAAGACTATTCGAGAATTACCCCACGGATGCGTGGGTCATCTAGTCACCCTGCTGCCCAGACCCAGCGATGCCGAGGTCGTTATTGACGACAACAAAAGCGACGGTCGACAAGTTCGCGTTGAAGAGACCTTTTCTAGCATGTCTGTGTGCAGTCTGGGCAGCAGGCACCATCACACGGACAAATTGTCCCAGGCTATTACCAGCTGGATGAAGCTTAGCCGCCTGATTCACGATCCCATTGATAAAGACAGTGTGAATGCTACCACTGCTAATGATGATACTACTGAGAATGACAATGCTAAGTAGTTCAATTAATAAGAACTCTTACCTAAACTAATGCATGATGATAAATGACTTTAACTTCAGCGTTACCGTTGCAATCTCTGTAAATTTGTTTCTCCATTGCTGTACTTTAAAAAGTCAATTATGTTCTATATAAATCGTTAAAAAATCAAATCATCTCATAACGGTTTTGTTTTAACTTTCCCATTATAATATTTTACACGGGCATAGTTGCATTTGAAAATTGATAACTAATCCATCAGTACATTGTGAAACTTGCATTTTTCTATAATGTTGCTTTTTATCGAATGATCTGTTGGTCAGTTAAACGTATTCTGTTTAGCTTTTTTTTTCGTTTGCCACATGTTAGGTTAAGCTATAGGATTAACCATTTAGTTTAGGATAGGCATTAATAATGTGTGAGTCTGACCCTTAGGGCACAAAGAGTGTCCATCCCTGACAATTAGAAAGTCAGGGTCGTTGCACACACTGTGTGAGCGTGTGTATGCCAGCGCTGGTTGTTGTTGGACGCAACAGTCTTGTAAATGTTTAGATATTTATTATCTTATTTATACTGCTTTGCAAACACATTCATGCCATTGTTCCAGCCTAATAATGTATCAGCGTCTCTATCGATCCGTCCGATTTCTCTCTGGACTCGCCGTTCAACGGCAGCAGCAGTTGTCTGCTATCAGCAATTTGAGTGGCATTTCTAGAAGCTCTCAACTTTGTAGTCATCGATTGATGTCGTCTACTTCTTCGGAGGCCGACGCTGGCGCTCCTGGAGTCGGTGGCGAGGCTGATGACGCCCAGAAGCTGGAGCAGCAGCAGCAGGAGGTTGCGGCTCTGGCTAAACGTTGCTCGGAATTACAAACGGCTATGGATCAGCTGCAGGTGAAGCTTATTTAATTGTTTTTATTGAATTGAATTAAAATTCATGAGAGTCAGGGCCGCCGTGCGAGTGTGCGTCCCTGTGCGGGCGTGTGTCTGTGTAAATATTCTTGCTTCAATACGTTTCAGGGCCATATTAAACACTGTTGCAGTGTATTCTACTTCTGCAGAGTAGTAGTATTAGAACATTTTTAAAAATAGTTTGTTTCGTAATCGTATCTAACTTTGAACAGGACAAGTACGTTCGCGCTCTAGCCGAAAGTGAGAACACCAGGCGTCGATTGACTAGACAAGCCGAAGAGGCTCGGATATTTGGTATCTCCGCATTCTGCAAGGATCTCCTCGACGTTGCCGACGTTCTGGCTAAGGCGAACGAGACCGCGCCACCTGAGGCAGATCCCACTCTGGTGGAGGGTCTGCGCATGACTGAGGCCCAGCTCAAACAGGTGAGTACCTGGCTGACTTTGTGGAGTACCTTTGTTCTTGTGTCCTTAATCGGTTATGATCGTGTCCTTGGTTGGTTGTGAGATTGTGTCCTTGGTTGGTTGTGAGATTGTGTCCTTGGTTAGCTGTGAGATTGTGTCCTTGGTTGGTTGTGAGATTGTGTCCTTGGTTAGCTGTGAGATTGTGTCCTTAGTTGGTTGTGAGATTGTGTCCTTATAGTTGGTTTTGAGATCGTGTCCTTAGTTGATTGCGAGATCGTGCCCTTAGTTGGTTTTGAGATCGTGTCCTTGGTTAGTTGTGAGATTGTGTCCTTGGTTGGTTGTGAGATTGTGTCCTTGGTTGGTTGTGAGATTGTGTCCTTGGTTAGCTGTGAGATTGTGTCCTTAGTTGGTTGTGAGATTGTGTCCTTAGTTGATTGCGAGATCGTGCCCTTAGTTGGTTTTGAGATCGTGTCCTTAGTTGGTTATGAGATCGTGTCCTTGATTGGTTATGAGATCGTATCCTTAGTTTGAGATCGTGCCCTTAGTTTGTTATGAGATCGTGTCCTTGATTAGTTATAAGATCGTGTCATTCCTGGCCACTTCAGGTGTTCCGACGTCACAAGCTTGAGCCAATAAAACCCGACGTTGGCGAGAAGTTCGACCCGAATCAGCACGAGGCCCTATTCGAAGTGCCCGTTGCCGAGAATTGCCAACCAGGCACTGTTGCCGTAGTTACAAAGGTTGGCTACCGTCTGCACGAGAGAACCCTTCGTCCAGCTCTTGTTGGCGTGGTCAAATACACCTGAACATTTTAGTTACACCAATAGTTCTAACGGGGTGTTTTGATCGTATATATTATATAGTGTTTGCAATTAATCTGTGCTGGGCTATTTGTTAAATAAATGAGCTTTTATAAAAACCGTGTGGGAGGAGTATTGATCAAGCACCCTGTCTATTTAGCTTTTCTTTAGGTAAGAACTTAAGTCTAAAGAGTAACTTTTGTCTTTGCATTACTACTAGGTACTGACTATGCACCCCTCTGATTCAGTAGTATCGTTCGAATGACGGAAGATAAGAAAGTTGCGCTTCTTTGCCATCTCATTGTACGATCCACTTGCAACTTATACGCCTTTCGTTGTGTACTGATCGATATATTCAGTCTGTTCTGCATACGATTGTCAAGGTCGTTTTGCCGGTTATCCTTTATTTTTAATAGCTAATAATAGGATTTGCATTTGCTCTTGTATGGAACATAAATGTTACTTTGAGCAAATAAACTGAAGCAGCAACGTACGTAAGAAAAAGACTTACTTAAGTTGCTTCTCGTGAAGTTATTTGATTGTAACTGCAACGAATCAGTTTTGGTTGTTTAACATTTTTCTTCATTTTAATTGAATAAATAAACTACTTGACGGCTTGACAGGCACAATATGATTTAAATGTACTGCAACAAATACAAATAACCTGAAAATGAAGGAATGATTGCTCAGAATCTCATGTAAGCTCTTTCATGTACAATGTTCAATGCATGTTAGAGTACATACATCGTGCATCTCGTCTCTTGGTACATCTTTGACTTTTTCTGAGCTTTCACAATTTTTATTCCCTTAATGGTTTAATTGACGTTTTGATACTACAAAAGTATACAGGCTTTTTCATTAAAACCCGAAATACCCCAAGTTGGCAATGATTAAGATTTGTTAACGGAGAGTTACATATTCAGCTGAAAATAGCATTAAATACCCATGTAAACAGAAAATTAAGACTGCAGACAGTTGTTTCGTCAATAATTATAATATGCCAGTACGAGCTACTATATAATTAAGGTATTTATGAAGGACAATTTACGTACAAGAGCAACAAGCTTTTTGCTGTTGAAAGCTAGCTATTCCCTAAAACTGGGGTTGTTGCTTCGCCGTTTGAATTGAACGTGCGTGGGCATGCAGACCCAAATCTAAAAATAACATTTTTACACGCCTCAAGTAGGCGTGTTGCTTTCGCATAAGACCACGTCAGCCTTAGGGAATTCCTAACGGAATCACCCAATAGTGTCATGGCAACTGTCTTGCGCCGACCAATAGAAAGCGACCACATCTAATTGCGTCTTACTAATCTGCTTTCCGCGCCAATTTAAACACGAACGCAAGAAAACTTTCTTTTAAACTGTCTTTCTGACTAGTTAATTATATTATAATAAAGTTCTCATTTTGTGTTTCCTGGCTACAGAAGCATCTTTCACAATGCAGAGAGGATACTTCTACTTTGCATTTACCTTGCTGCTTGTCTTTGGTAAGTGAACCGCTGCTCATTTAATTAGAAATATATCAATTGTAAATTGTATTGACATTGCAAAAATGGTTTCCTGTTGCCTGTTGGTTGGGTCGGGTTTCTTCATTGCTAAAAATTTCTGTGATGTGCTCTGCAGCTGTTTTTTGTCAAATAGGCCTAGCTATTTTCATAAAACATAATGTTTGCATTAATTAGTTAGCTTAGTAGCTCTTTAAGAATCAGATTTTTTATTTTAATTTCTAATACTGTCTTTGACTCTTAAATTCTCATAATTGCCTTCTATTGTCAGACATTGACAACAAAAGCCAGTGACAATTTTAGGAAACAGGAGGCCAAAGGGCATGCTATTATAAGATGTGGCCAAAAATTCTATATCTTTGATGGCATGCCTCTTTTGATTATCTAGTTATAGGTTGCTGCTTTCATTTTTATTCATACCTTGTCTTAAGCAAAGCTATTATACTAGCTAATCTAAACTAATTGATTTTGAAAGTGTTTAGTTTAAAAATGATTTAAAAAATAGTTTAAAAAATCTTTTTTGGCTTGGCTAGACAAATAAAAGTCTAAAAATATGGCTTTCTTTTAAAACTATCAGTATAAAAGTTATCAATTTTTATAACTTATCCTTGGCCTGCCACATTTTATATTGGCTAGATTAAGCAAGTTGCCTAGTAGTTGCACATATATACTAATACATATGATTTATATAAATGGTTTATATACTCAGCAATATTGAAAAGTCACTATTCTATATGCCAATAAGCAATTTGTCTTGGACTAGTCTGTAATAAAAGATGCAAAAAAAACTCAAGGGTAGCTTTAATCTAATCAACCCTTTTGCATACTTATCTCCCATTCCTATTTCATTTCTTTATCCAAGTCTATTGCAACATAGCTAAGTTGTGTCACTTGCAAATATTGGAAGACTTGACCTGCATTCTCAAAACAACAAAAGTGGCAACTATAAATATAATCTTCCATGATAGCAACTTTTTAATAATGTTGCTAAGTATATAATAACAAAGTAATGTTTGTTTTCCATTTTCAATATATATGAAGCCAAGCAATAATACAATTCTGTCCTAATCTGCTTTCTTACCTTGGATTTCACCTGCAGGCATCCTGTCCTCGCTGGTGCCCCCGGCCCAGTCGTCGCAGCAATCTGACGATGCCAGCAAAGTGACGGAGCCAACTGGTAGCGACAAAGTTGGCTCCAAAACTGACGACCGCGTGGTCGAACGCGAGGAGCAGGCCATCAAGCTCGATGGTCTCAACGCTGCTCAAGTTAAAGAGCTTCGCGAAAAGGCCGAGAAGTTCACCTTCCAGGCTGAGGTTGATCGAATGATGAAGCTAATTATCAATTCGCTCTACAAGAACAAGGAGATCTTCCTTCGCGAGCTCATCTCCAATGCTAGCGATGCCCTGGATAAGATCCGCTTCCTGTCTCTCACTAACAAGGAGGTCCTGTCTGCTACCGACGACCTCAGCATCCGCATCAAGGCCGATAAGGACGCGAAGACTTTGCACGTGATTGACACCGGCATCGGCATGACCAAGGAGGATTTAGTGAAGAATCTGGGCACAATTGCCAAGTCGGGCACATCGGAATTCTTTAATAAATTCAACGAGGCCAAGTCTCAGACTGAGATGACGGATTTGATTGGCCAGTTTGGTGTTGGATTTTACAGCGCCTTCCTTGTCGCAGATCGGGTCACCGTCATTACTAAGAATAACGACGACAAGCAGTACATCTGGGAGTCCGATGCCAGCAGCTTCTCTATTAATGAGGATCCTAGGTGAGAAAATGACTTTAGAGTTATCTTTCAAAGAATTTAAAGGATTTCTAGGCCAATTTAAATGTTTAATAGTCAATTAGACTAGGTAGTAGAGATTTGTAACAGCCCACTCAGATAAGTAAGAAAGCGGTAAACTTCAAAGGGCCAGATTGAGAACCTAACATATAATTGCGGGCCAGAGGAGGGGAGAGAGGTAATAGAGAAGATAGATGGGAGGAGAGCTGAGGGAGAGGAAAGGAGTGAGAATAGAAGAGAAGGAGAGGAGAGAAGAAGAGAAGAGAGAAAAAAGAAGGGGAGGAGAGAGAAGAGAGAAGACTGGAGAGGAGAGGAAAAAAAAAGAGGATATTAGAGAGAAGGGAGCTGAGAAGAGACAAACCTTGAGCAGGCCGGATTGCTATTGTGAAGTTTCAATGGACCCGAAGACCGGATAGAGAGGCTTTGCGGGGGGGGAGTTTTCCGACCCCCTGCTCTAAATCCTACAACTGCAGGCAAATCACCCGCTTTGCAGAGGCAACACGCTGAAGCGGGGCACCGAGATCATTCTGCACATGAAAGATGAGGGCCTGGACTGGCTGGAGCCCAGCAGCCTGCGCGATCTCATTGTGAAGTACTCGCAGTTCATCAACTTCCCAATCTACGTGTGGGAGAGTCGCACCGAGACAGTTGAAGAGGCGGCCGAGAAGTCCGAGGAGAAGAAGGAGAAGAAAGACGAGGACGCCACAGTAGAGGAGGAGAAAGAGAAAGCCGAGCCGAAGAAGGTTGAGAAGACTGTGTGGGACTGGCGCCTGGTGAACGAGAACAAGCCCATCTGGACCAGGAAGCCTGCCGAGATCACTGACAGCGAGTACAACCAGTTCTTCAAGTCCTTCACCAAGGCTAGCGAGGATCCTCTGGCCAAGACTCACTTTGTTGCCGAAGGCGAGGTCACATTCAAGAGCATCTTATTCGTCCCTAAGACTGCCGACTTTGACGCCTGGTCGAACTTTGGCAAGAAAACTGACAACATCAAGATGTACGTTCGACGAGTGTTTATCACCGACAACTTCGAAGAGATGATGCCAAAGTATCTCAGCTTCATCAAGGGCATTGTTGATTCGGACGATTTGCCATTGAACGTCAGCCGAGAGACTCTGCAGCAGCACAAGCTACTTAAAGTAATCAAGAAGAAACTGGTTCGCAAAGCTCTCGACATGATTAAGAAAATCGAGCCGGAAAAGTACAAGGAGTTCTGGAAGGAGTACTCTACTAACATCAAGGTTGGCATCACGGATGACGCCGCTAACAGGACTCGGCTGTCTAAGCTGCTGATGTTCTGGTCCTCGAACAATGACAAAGAGCAGGTGTCTCTGGCCGACTACGTGAGCAGGATGAAGGAGAAGCAGGAGAACATCTACTTCATCTCTGGACAGTCTCGCAAAGAAGTTGAAACTTCGCCGTTTGTTGAGAAGCTACTGAAACGCGGCTACGAAGTCCTGTACCTGCTGGAGCCGATCGACCAGTACGCCATCCAGTCCCTGCCCGAGTTCGAGGGCAAGAAGTTCCAGAATGCCGCCAAGGACGGCTTGAAGATTGGCGAAGAGACCGCCGAGGTCAAGGAGCGACGCGAGGCCATGGTGAAGGACTTTGAGCCGTTGACCAAATGGCTGCAGGAGACCGCTTTGAAGGACAAGATTGAGAAGGCTCAGATCTCCGACAGATTGGCTTCCTCCCCGTGCGCTCTGGTGGCCTCCCAGTACGGCTGGGACGCCGCTATGGATCGGGTGATGCGAGCTCAAGCCTACCAGAAGGCTGGCGATCCGTCTCAGGTATAAGTTCAGATTGGGATTAGCGGTTTGCTCGTATGTTATGGGCCATTGAATTTCAAAAAACCTTTCTTGATGCTCAAAATATCAAAATGCTCAAATGTCCGATTGACACACAGGGCTCAAAAATCCCATTGACTCAGTGCTCAAATATCCCATTGACTCAGTGCTCAAATATCCCATTGACTCAGTGCTCAACTATCCCATTGACTCAGTGCTCAAATATTCCATTGACACACAGGGCTCAAATATCCCCATTGACACAGTGCTCAATATCTCATTGACACAGTGCTTAAATATCCCCATTGACACAGTGCTCAAATATCCCCATTGACACAATGCTCAAATATCCCATTGACACACAGGGCTCAAATATCCCCATTGACACAGTGCTCAAATATCCGATTGACACACAGGGCTCAAATATCCCATTGACTCAGTGCTGATATGACTCAGTGCTCAAATATCCCATTGACTCAGTGCTCAATATCTCATTGACACAGTGCTTAAATATCCCCATTGACTCAGTGCTCAATATCTCATTGACACAGTGCTCAAATATCCCCATTGACACAATGCTCAAATATCCCATTGACACACAGTGTTCAAATATCCCCATTGACACAGTGCTCAAATATCCGATTGACACACAGGGCTCAAATATCCCATTGACTCAGTGCTCAAATATCCCATTGATTCAGTGCTCAAATATCCCATTGACACACAGGGCTCAAATATCCCCATTGACACAGTGCTCAAATATTCCATTGACTCAGTGCTCAAATATCCCATTGACTCAGTGCTCAAATATCCCATTGATTCAGTGCTCAAATATCCCATTGACACACAGGGCTCAAATATCCCCATTGACACAGTGCTCAAATATTCCATTGACTCAGTGCTCAAATATCCCATTGACTCAGTGCTCAAATATCCCATTGACTCAGTGCTCAAATATCCCATTGACTCAGTGCTCAAATATCCCTTTGACACAGTGCTCAAATATCCCATTGACTCAGTGCTCAAATATCCCATTGACTCAGTGCTCAAATATCCCATTGACACAGTGTTAAAACATTCGATTTAGTTCCTAAAAAGTAAAGGCATTGGGATAGTACTGTATAAGGTACTCAATTAGTCCCTGCCACCACTCATCAACTCTACATCACACCCTCAAACAGGTGCACTTCGCCTCCCAGAAGAAGATTCTGGAGATCAACCCGCGCCATCCGCTCATCAAAGAGCTCAAACGTCGCAGCGCCGATTCCCCAGACGACAAAACCGCCAACCAGCTGGCCACCATCCTGTACGAGGCCGCCACCCTGCGCAGCGGCTACGCCCTGGAGGACTCGTCAGGCTTCGCTGAACGTCTCGAAGCCATGCTGCGTCGTTCGGTGAACATTCCCGAGTCGGAGACAGTCGAAGAGGACGACCTGGACGGCGCTGCCGCTTCCGCACCGTCGACAGACGAGACGGCGAAAAAGACGGACGAATCTGCGGCGGTGAGTGTTTGAAATTTCTTCTATATGACGAAAGATATTTTAGTCTTGTGAATTTGGATCATATTTTAATTCATTGCCACACACTTATTTTTCTCCTACATACATTTTTATATTTCAGAAAACTGAGTTGTAAAATGAATGAAACAAAGAACTGAAAACATTTATTAGTAAATCAAAATCTTTATAATATTAAAGTTCTATATTTGAGTTGCTCCGGTAATGTTAGACTAAAAACATACAGTAATTTTATTTATTAATAATCAGTTGCAATATGCCCGCACCCTGTGTAACTGAACACTTCACCAAAATCGTTTCATGGTTCACTTATTTTCCTAGCTATACTTTGTAGTTTGAATTTGTTCAAATTTTCTCTCTTTTATGTTGTTTTACTGTTGCCACGTTTTCTTCTGCTGTGTGTTTGCGTGTGTGTGCGTTTTTTGTGTTTCCTTTCTAGCGTCAGTGTTTTCCCTCACCTTTGTTCGATTGAAAGCCCGATTTTTTGTCCTGGTGCATTTTGCCGCGCTGTCTTACATAATAATATATACTTAAGTCTATTCAATATGTCCTTAAATTGTTTGCCAATTGATGGATTTTATTTGAAAAATAAAACACAAGCTAACTACTGAGGCGGGTACTGTCGCCTGAACATTAAACCATTGTTCAGAGAGAGAACTGCTGGGAAATTTCTTGCCTCCTTCATCGAATAAGGAAAACTTGAGAATTATTTGATTTGATTTGAAGACGCACGAATGAGATTCCACGTTTGCCAATTTTAGTAAATAGCGCGTTCCTATACTAACCTCTGCCGCCTCCTCCCTTCATTTATATTCGTAGAGACTTATGACTAACATACCGATAATTAATCACCTTTGAGCAGCCAGCGTCTTTATTTCAGTTATTTTTATTTTTGTTTTTTTGCTTGCGTTTTTCCTCTAACCTCTACCTAACTCTTCACGACACCCCCTAATGGATGCTTTAAAAGCCGTGTCGTTTAGTTATAAATTTCGCTCATCTATTTAATGTGTCGTTTTTGCATTCGTTGGAATTCGAATCGAAAAGAAAATTATATACGTGCCCTGAATAGGTATGCTACTAGCAGATGTCCAAATTTAATCAGTTAATTATATTAAAATATTGCATGATTGACTTTATTTGTTGTCTTTCTTAATTTTTATCTTTTTAGTCTTCTCTTATTTATTGAACGTTGTCAACCCATATTAACCCTTATCCTGCTAGTTCCTTGTTTAACAATTTGGCTCCAAAAATTAAGCAGACTAATACCGATAACCTTAAATTTGAATTACCTACCTCACCTATGCTCTGTATATCACTCAGTCCTCAGAAACCTTTCAAAAGAATTTATTAAACTGCATGCTTGGCAAGGTTCCCTATAATGCATGATATCGATTGCTTTTCAGCAATGCAGCAAAAAAACCTTGCCAACATCTGGTAAGCGAGAAGTTCCCTAACTGACCAGTGAATAATACTGTGTATTTAATGTCTGAGCAAATTGCAGCGCTGGCATGACATGAGAATTCACCGCGTGTTTGCAAATACTAATCGGGTTTTAATTCCTCTCTGTGTAGATAAGGATTGGACTTATTGATTTCCCATGGCTTTGGCTTGGTTGTCGCATGCATGCAAGCACGAGATTTTTCCTGCACCCTGAGTGAGCAACTTAAGAACAAAAATTCTCGTTTTAATTGTCCATCTACTACATGTAAGCGCTACTATTAGTAATACATTGCAGATGCTAATGCAGAAACAAACTTTTGTTGCATTTGTAAACAAGACCGTCTCCTGAAATGACCCCGTTAAGTTTCCCAGAATGTATGCTAGGAATTGTACTCTAGGAAAGTTACACTACATGCAATTCTTTATGACGAAATGTAGCGATTGCAAGGAAGTTGTTCGATGAAGCTTTCATTTGTTGCGCTAATTGAACAGCCTTGAAAGCTGTGTGTGTTTTGTGTTTGTGTACACATCCATTGAAAGACATAGCGACTGCTGGAATACGGTAGTCACCCATGTAGTGCAATTTCCAAGTAATCTTGGCCTTACATCAAAGTAGTGCGTTATCTTCTACCAGAGCTACATGTAGGGGCGTCGCCACCGGAGGAACATGGGCCTAGGGGGGGGGGGACATCCCCCCAGTTAAAGCTATATGGGAGTGACATGCAAACGCTTTATCCCCCCTCACGAGTGTCTTCGGCGCCAAAATGAGTGTCTGCAGCACCAAAATGAGTGTCTGCAGTGCCAAAATGAGTGTCTGCAGTGCCAAAATGAGTGTCTGCAGTGCCAAAATGAGTGTCTGCAGCACCAAAATGAGTGTCTGCAGTGCCAAAATGAGTGTCTGCAGTGCCAAAATGAGTGTCTGCAGTGCCAAAATGAGTGTCTGCAGCACCAAAATGAGTGTCTGCAGTACCAAAATGAGTGTCTGCAGTGCCAAAATGAGTGTCTGCAGTGCCAAAATGAGTGTCTGCAGCACCAAAATGAGTGTCTGCAGTGCCAAAATGAGTGTCTGCAGTGCCAAAATGAGTGTCTGCAGTGCCAAAATGAGTGTCTGCAGTGCCAAAATGAGTGTCTGCAGTACCAAAATGAGTGTCTGCAGTACCAAAATGAGTGTCTGCAGTGCCAAAATGAGTGTCTGCAGCGCCAAAATGAGTGTCTGCAGCACCAAAATGAGTGTCTGCAGCGCCAAAATGAGTGTCTGCAGCGCCAAAATGAGTGTCTGCAGCACCAAAATGAGTGTCTGCAGCGCCAAAATGAGTGTCTGCAGTGCCAAAATGAGTGTCTGCAGCACCAAAATGAGTGTCTGCAATGCCAAAATGAGTGTCTGCAGTGCCAAAATGAGTGTCTGCAGCCCCAAAATGAGTGTCTGCAGTGCCAAAATGAGTGTCTGCAGTGCCAAAATGAGTGTCTGCAGCCCCAAAATGAGTGTCTGCAGCCCCAAAATGAGTGTCTGCAGCACCAAAATGAGTGTCAGCAGTGCCAAAATGAGTGTCTGCAGCACCAAAATGAGTGTCTGCAATGCCAAAATGAGTGTCTGCAGTGCCAAAATGAGTGTCTGCAGCCCCAAAATGAGTGTCTGCAGTGCCAAAATGAGTGTCTGCAGTGCCAAAATGAGTGTCTGCAGCCCCAAAATGAGTGTCTGCAGCCCCAAAATGAGTGTCTGCAGCACCAAAATGAGTGTCTGCAGTGCCAAAATGAGTGTCTGCAGCACCAAAATGAGTGTCTGCAGTGCCAAAATGAGTGTCTGCAGTGCCAAAATGAGTGTCTGCAGCGCCGAAGTGAATGTCTGCGATTTAACACGTCAGAAGATGAGCTTAGAAGGCTGTTACCGCCGGATGTGTGCCAGAAGCTTTACTGCAGTAGCTGCAGCTTAGATGATAAAGTACGTTCACGGAATGGCACACAAGATGAATTTAGACAGTGCATGGGCGTTTGCTGTTTAGCGTGTACTGATGGTGCTCAACAAGGAACAAGGAAGTATCAACTAACGTTCACTCGTTGCATGCATGTTTCTCTTGTGTTGTCATTTTTTAATTTCTAAAAATGCATTTCAATCCTGTACCTATATGATGCATTAGATCTATAAAGGAGTTTTTACCATAGAAACAATCAATTCTACACGCTCAATCCATGCAATAGAAATTATGGATGTTATGATCTTTGATCGATATTCATAATCTGCAAAAACACAAGAGACAGGAACAGTTTGGTAGATTGTGTAAATAGTTTACATATACATGTACCTTGCCGAGTGCAGCCATGAGGCATTCAAGCAACGTTTGGTTTTAAAGCAGTGCAAATCCACAAACCAATATTTGTTGTCGCTCGAGGTTGGCCCCAGGTAGCGTACCCGCGGTCTCTGATAAAGAAAGGGCAGTGACAGTGACAGACAAAGTGCTGAGCATCTTCATTGTTGTATTCGCAAAAAGGGCAAAGTTCAATCTTTAAATCGCCTCGGAGGAAGCCGCGCCTGGCGACCGGTAAAGGTCATGACATGGCAAGGACTCGAATATCCTTCCGGTTTTGGTTTAGAAGGACGGTGACAATGGTGACAATACAGGGATACAAGATTTATCAGCTGAATCTCAGATATGCAGCATTTCAACAGACAATACACGCATTGTTTTTCTGCTTGGTTGACGTCCTGGTCCTGAGTCACTCTCTCCAGTCACTGTTTCTTCCCTCCCCAGTCACTGTTTCTTCCCTCTCCAGTCACTGTTTCTTCCCTCTCCAGTCACTGTCTCTTCCCTCTCCAGTCACTGTTTCTTCCCTCTCCAGTCACTGTTTCTTCCCTCTCCAGTCACTGTTTCTTCCCTCTCCAGTCACTGTTTCTTCCCTCTCCAGTCACTGTTTCTTCCCTCTCCAGTCACTGTTTCTTCCCTCTCCAGTCACTGTCTTCTCCCTCCAGTCACTGTTTCTCCCTCCCAGTCACTGTTTCTTCCTTCTCCAGTCACTGTTCTTCCCTCTCCAGTCACTGTTTCTTCCTTCTCCAGTCACTGTTTCTTTCCCTCCAGTCACTGTTTCTCCCTCTCCAGTCACTGTTTTTCCTTCTCCAGTCACTGTTCTTCTTTCTCCAGTCACTGTTTCTCCCTCCAGTCACTGTTTCTTCCTTCTCCAGTCACTGTTTCTCCCCTCTCCAGTCACTGTTTCTTCCCTCTCCAGTCACTGTTTCTTCCCTTTCCAGTCACTGTTTCTTCCTTGTCCAGTCACTGTTTCTTCCTTCTCCAGTCACTGTTTCTTCCTTCTCCAGTCACTGTTTCTTCCTTCTCCAGTCACTGTTTCTCCCCTCTCCAGTCACTGTTTCTTCCCTGTCCAGTCACTGTTTCTTCCTTCTCCAGTCACTGTTTCTTCCTTCTCCAGTCACTGTTTCTTCCTTCTCCAGTCACTGTTTCTTCCTTCTCCAGTCACTGTTTCTCCCCTCTCCAGTCACTGTTTCTTCCCTCTCCAGTCACTGTTTCTTCCCTCTCCAGTCACTGTTTCTTCCCTCTCCAGTCACTGTTTCTTCCCTCTCCAGTCACTGTTTCTTCCCTCTCCAGTCACTGTTTCTTCCTTCTCCAGTCACTGTTTCTTCCTTCTCCAGTCACTGTTTCTTCCCTCTCCAGTCACTGTTTCTTCCCTCCCCAGTCACTGTTTCTCCCCTCCCCAGTCACTGTTTCTTCCTTCTCCAGTCACTGTTTCTTCCCTTCCAGTCACTGTTTCTTCCTCTCCAGTCACTGTTTCTCCTCTCCAGTCACTGTTTCTCCCTCTCCAGTCACTGTTTCTTCCCTGTCCAGTCACTGTTTCTTCCCTTCTCCAGTCACTGTTTCTTCCTTCTCAGTCACTGTTTCTCCCTCTCCAGTCACTGTTTCTTCCCTCTCCAGTCACTGTTTCTTCCTTCTCAGTCACTGTTTCTCCCTCCCAGTCACTGTTTCTTCCTTCTCCAGTCACTGTTTCTTCCCTGTCCAGTCACTGTTCTTCCTTCTCCAGTCACTGTTTCTCCTTCTCCAGTCACTGTTTCTTCCTTCTCCAGTCACTGTTTTTCCTTCTTCAGTCACTGTTTCTTCCCTCCAGTCACTGTTTCTTCCCTCCCAGTCACTGTTTCTCCCTCCCAGTCACTGTTTTTCCTCCATTCATTGTTTCTCCTCTCCAGTCACTGTTTCTTCCCTCTCCAGTCACTGTTTCTTCCCTCTCCAGTCACTGTTTCTCCCCTCCCAGTCACTGTTTCTTCCTTCTCCAGTCACTGTTTCTTCCTTCTCCAGTCACTGTTTCTTCCTTCTCCAGTCACTGTTTCTTCCTTCTCCAGTCACTGTTTCTCCCCTCTCCAGTCACTGTTTCTTCCCTGTCCAGTCACTGTTTCTTCCTTCTCCAGTCACTGTTTCTTCCTTCTCCAGTCACTGTTTCTTCCTTCTCCAGTCACTGTTTCTTCCTTCTCCAGTCACTGTTTCTTCCTTCTCCAGTCACTGTTTCTCCCCTCTCCAGTCACTGTTTCTTCCTTCTCCAGTCACTGTTTCTTCCTTCTCCAGTCACTGTTTCTTCCTTCTCCAGTCACTGTTTCTTCCTTCTCCAGTCACTGTTTCTTCCTTCTCGAGTCACTGTTTCTTCCTTCTCCAGTCACTGTTTCTCCCCTCCCCAGTCACTGTTTCTTCCTTCTCCAGTCACTGTTTCTCCCCTCTCCAGTCACTGTTTCTTCCTCTCCAGTCACTGTTTCTTCCCTCTCCAGTCACTGTTTCTTCCTCTAGTCACTGTTTCTTCCTTCTCCAGTCACTGTTCTTCTTCTCCAGTCACTGTTTCTCTTCTCCAGTCACTGTTTCTTCCCTGTCCAGTCACTGTTTCTTCCCGTCCAGTCACTGTTTCTTCCTTCTCCAGTCACTGTTTTCTTCCTCTCCAGTCACTGTTTCTTTCCTCTCCAGTCACTGTTTCTTCTTCTCTCAGTCACTGTTTCTTCCCTCTCAGTCACTGTTTCTTCCCTCTCCAGTCACTGTTTCTTCCTTTCTCCAGTCACTGTTCTTCCTCTCAGTCACTGTTTCTTCCTCTCCAGTCACTGTTTCTTCCCCCCAGTCACTGTTTCTCCCTCCCCAGTCACTGTTTTCCTTCTCCAGTCATTGTTTCTCCTCTCCAGTCACTGTTTCTCCCCTCTCCAGTCACTGTTTCTCCCCTCTCCAGTCACTGTTTCTCCCCTCCCAAGTCACTGTTTCTTCCCTGTCCAGTCACTGTTTCTTCCTTCTCCAGTCACTGTTTCTTCCTTCTCCAGTCACTGTTTCTCCCCTCTCCAGTCACTGTTTCTTCCCTCTCCAGTCACTGTTTCTTCCTTCTCCAGTCACTGTTCTTCCTTCTCCAGTCACTGTTTCTCCTCTCCAGTCACTGTTTTTCCCTTCCAGTCACTGTTTCTTCCTCTCCAGTCACTGTTTCTTCTTCTCCAGTCACTGTTTCTTCCCTCTCCAGTCACTGTTTCTTCCTTCTCAGTCACTGTTTCTTCCTCTCCAGTCACTGTTTCTTCCTTCTCCAGTCACTGTTTCTTCCTTCTCCAGTCACTGTTTCTTCCTTCTCCATTGTTTCTCCCTCTCCAGTCACTGTTTCTCCCCTCCAGTCACTGTTTCTCCCCTCTCCAGTCACTGTTTCTTCCTCTCCCAGTCACTGTTTCTCCTCTCTCAGTCACTGTTCTTCCCTCTCCAGTCACTGTTTCTTCCCTCTCCAGTCACTGTTTCTTCCCTCTCCAGTCACTGTTTCTTCCTCTCCAGTCACTGTTTCTTCCTTCTCAGTCACTGTTTCTTCCCTCTCCAGTCACTGTTTCTCTCCTCCCAGTCACTGTTTCTCCCCTCCCAGTCACTGTTTCTTCCTTCCAGTCATTGTTTCTCCCCTCCTCAGTCACTGTTTCTCCCCTCTCAGTCACTGTTTCTCCCTCTCCAGTCACTGTTTCTTCCTTCCTCCCAGTCACTGTTTCTTCCTTCCAGTCACTGTTTCTTCCTTCTCCAGTCACTGTTTCTTCCTCTCCAGTCACTGTTTCTCCCTCTCCAGTCACTGTTTCTCCCTCTCCAGTCACTGTTTCTTCCTTCTCCAGTCACTGTTTCTTCCTTCTCCAGTCACTGTTTCTCCCCTCTCCAGTCACTGTTTCTTCCCTTCCAGTCACTGTTTCTTCCTCTCCAGTCACTGTTTCTTCCTTCTCCAGTCACTGTTTCTTCCTTCTCCAGTCACTTTCTCCTTCTCAGTCACTGTTTCTTCCCTCTCCAGTCACTGTTTCTTCCCTCCCAGTCACTGTTTCTCCTCCCAGTCACTGTTTCTTCTTCTCCAGTCATTGTTTCTCCCCTCTCCAGTCACTGTTTCTCCCTCTCCAGTCACTGTTTCTCCCTCTCCAGTCACTGTTTCTCTCCCAGTCACTGTTTCTCCCCTCTCCAGTCACTGTTTCTTCCTTCTCTCAGTCACTGTTTCTTCCCTCTCCAGTCACTGTTTCTTCCTTCTCCAGTCACTGTTTCTTCCCTTCCAGTCACTGTTTCTTCCTTCCCAGTCACTGTTTCTCCCTCCCCAGTCACTGTTTCCCCTCCTCCAGTCACTGTTTCTTCTTCTCCAGTCACTTTCTCCCCTCTCCAGTCACTTTCTTCCCTGTCCAGTCACTGTTCTTCCTTCTCCAGTCACTGTTTCTCCCCTCTCCAGTCACTGTTTCTTCCTCTCCAGTCACTGTTTCTTTCTTCTCCAGTCACTGTTTCTCCCCTCCCCAGTCACTGTTTCTTCCTTCTCCAGTCACTTTCTTCCTTCTCCAGTCACTGTTTCTCCTCTCCAGTCACTTTTCTTCCTTCTCCAGTCACTGTTTCTTCCTCTCCAGTCACTGTTTCTTCCCTGTCCAGTCACTGTTTCTTCCTTCTCCAGTCACTGTTTCTTCCTTTCTCCAGTCACTGTTTCTTCCTCTCCAGTCACTGTTTCTTCCTTCTCCAGTCACTGTTTCTCCCCTCTCCAGTCACTGTTTCTTCCCTGTCCAGTCACTGTTTCTTCCTTCTCCAGTCACTGTTTCTTCCTTCTCCAGTCACTGTTTCTCCCCTCTCCAGTCACTGTTTCTTCCTCTCCAGTCACTGTTTCTTCCTCTCCAGTCACTGTTTCTTCCTTCTCCAGTCACTGTTTCTTCCTCCCAGTCACTGTTTCTTCCTCTCCAGTCACTGTTTCTTCCTTCTCCAGTCACTGTTTCTTCCTTCTTTCAGTCACTGTTCTCTCCCTCCAGTCACTGTTTCTTCCTTCTCCAGTCACTGTTTCTCCCCTCCCAGTCACTGTTTCTCCCCTCCCAGTCACTGTTTCTCCCCTCCCAGTCACTGTTTCTTCCTTCTCCAGTCACTGTTTCTCCCCTCCCCAGTCACTGTCTCTTCCTTCTCCAGTCACTGTCTCTTCCTTCTCCAGTCACTGTCTCTCCCCTCCCCAGTCACTGTTTCTTCCTTCTCCAGTCACTGTCTCTTCCTTCTCCAGTCACTGTTTCTTCCTTCTCCAGTCACTGTTTCTTCCTTCTCCAGTCACTGTTTCTTCCTTCTCAGTCACTGTTTCTCCCCTCCCAGTCACTGTTTCTTCCTTCCAGTCACTGTTTCTTCCCCTCTCCAGTCACTGTTTCTCCTTCTCCAGTCACTGTTTCTTCCTCTCCAGTCACTGTTTCTTCCTTCTCAGTCACTGTTTCTCCCTCCAGTCACTGTTTCTTCCTTCCCAGTCACTCTCCCAGTCACTGTTTCTTCCTTCTCCAGTCACTGTTCTTCCTCTCCAGTCACTGTTTCTCCCCTCCCCAGTCACTGTTCTTCCTTCTCCAGTCACTGTTTCTTCCTTCTCCAGTCACTGTTTCTCCCCTCCCCAGTCACTGTTTCTTCCTTCTCCAGTCACTGTTTCTTCCTTCTCCAGTCACTGTTTCTTCCTTCTCCAGTCACTGTTTCTTCCTTCTCCAGTCACTGTTTCTTCCTTCTCCAGTCACTGTTTCTCCCCTCCCAGTCACTGTTTCTTCCTTCCAGTCACTGTTTCTTCCCTCCAGTCACTGTTTCTTCCTTCTCCCAGTCACTGTTTCTTCCTTCTCCAGTCACTGTCTTCCTTCTCCAGTCACTGTTCTTCCCTCCCAGTCACTGTTTCTTCCCTCCAGTCACTGTTTCTCCCTCTCCAGTCACTGTTTCTTCCTTCTCCAGTCACTGTCTCTCCCCTCCAGTCACTGTTTCTTCCCTCTCCAGTCACTGTTTCTTTCCCCTCTCCAGTCACTGTTTCTTCCTTCCCAGTCACTGTTTCTCCCCTCTCCAGTCACTGTTTCTTCCTTCTC
Organism: Macrostomum lignano; assembly: GCA_002269645.1. Classification (NCBI taxonomy): domain Eukaryota; kingdom Metazoa; phylum Platyhelminthes; family Macrostomidae; genus Macrostomum; species Macrostomum lignano. The sequence continues at coordinate 60,290 of NIVC01003778.1, forward strand.
CAGTCACTGTTTCTTCCTTCTCCAGTCACTGTTTCTTCCTTCTCCAGTCACTGTTTCTTCCTTCTCCAGTCACTGTTTCTCCCCTCCTCAGTCACTGTTTCTTCCTTCTCCAGTCACTGTTTCTTCCTCTCCAGTCACTGTTTCTTCCTTCTCCAGTCACTGTTTCTTCCTTCTCCAGTCACTGTTTCTTCCTCTCCAGTCACTGTTTCTTCCTTCTCCAGTCACTGTTTCTCTTCCTCTCCAGTCACTGTTTCTCCCTCCCAGTCACTGTCTTCCTTCTCCAGTCACTGTCTCTTCCTTCTCCAGTCACTGTTTCTCCCTCCCCAGTCACTGTTTCTTCCCTCCCAGTCACTGTTTCTTCCCTCTCCAGTCACTGTTTCTCCCTCTCCAGTCACTGTTTCTTCCCTCCCAGTCACTGTTTCTTCTTCTCCAGTCACTGTTTCTCCTCTCCAGTCACTGTTTCTCCCTCCAGTCACTGTTTCTTCCTTCTCCAGTCACTGTTTCTCCCCTCTCCAGTCACTGTTTCTTCCCTCCAGTCACTGTTTCTTCCTTCTCCAGTCACTGTTTCTCCTTCTCCAGTCACTGTTTCTCCCTCCAGTCACTGTTTCTTCCTTCTCCAGTCACTGTTTCTTCCTTCTCCAGTCACTGTTTCTCCCCTCCCCAGTCACTGTTTCTTCCTTCTCCAGTCACTGTTTCTCCCCTCCCCAGTCACTGTCTTCTTCCTTCTCCAGTCACTGTTCTTCCTTCTCCAGTCACTGTTTCTTCCCTCCCTCAGTCACTGTTTTCCTCCCAGTCACTGTTTCTTCCTTCTCCAGTCACTGTTTCTCCCTCCCCAGTCACTGTTTCTCCTCCTCCAGTCACTGTTTCTTCCTTCTCCAGTCACTGTCTCTCCCCTCCCCAGTCACTGTTTCTTCCTTCCCAGTCACTGTCTCTTCCTTCTCCAGTCACTGTTTCTCCCCTCCCCAGTCACTGTTTCTCCCCTCCCCAGTCACTGTCTCTTCCTTCTCCAGTCACTGTTTCTCCCCTCCCCAGTCACTGTTTCTCCCCTCCCCAGTCACTGTTCTCCTTCTCCAGTCACTGTTTCTTCCCCCCAGTCACTGTTTCCCCTCCCCAGTCACTGTCTCTTCCTTCTCCAGTCACTGTCTCTTCCTTCTCCAGTCACTGTCTCTCCCCTCCCCAGTCACTGTTTCTTCCTTCTCCAGTCACTGTTTCTTCCTTCTCCAGTCACTGTTTCTCCCTCCCAGTCACTGTTTCTCCCTCCCCAGTCACTGTTTCTTCCTTCTCCAGTCACTGTTTCTCCCTCCAGTCACTGTTTTCCCTCCAGTCACTGTTTCTTCCTTCTCCAGTCACTGTTTCTCCCCTCCCAGTCACTGTTTCTTCCCTCCAGTCACTGTTTCTCCTTCTCCAGTCACTGTTTCTTCCTTCTCCAGTCACTGTTTCTCCCCTCCCCAGTCACTGTTTCTTCCTTCTCCAGTCACTGTTTCTCCCTCCCAGTCACTGTTTCTTCCTTCTCCAGTCACTGTTTCTTCCCTCTCCAGTCACTGTTTCTTCCTTCTCCAGTCACTGTTTCTTCCTTCTCCAGTCACTGTTTCTTCCTTCTCCAGTCACTGTTCTCCCTCCAGTCACTGTTTCTCTCCAGTCACTGTTTCTTCCTCTCCAGTCACTGTTTCTTCCTTCCTCAGTCACTGTTTCTCCTCCCCAGTCACTGTTTCTTCCTTCTCCAGTCACTGTTTCTCCTTCTCCAGTCACTGTTTCTTCCTTCTCCAGTCACTGTTTCTTCCTTCTCCAGTCACTGTTTCTTCCTTCTCCAGTCACTGTTTCTTCCTTCTCCAGTCACTGTTTCTTCCTTCTCCAGTCACTGTTTCTTCCTTCTCCAGTCACTGTTTCTTCCTTCTCCAGTCACTGTTTCTTCCTTCTCCAGTCACTGTTTCTTCCTTCTCCAGTCACTGTTTCTTCCTTCTCCAGTCACTGTTTCTTCCTTCTCCAGTCACTGTTTCTTCCTTCTCCAGTCACTGTTTCTTCCTTCTCCAGTCACTGTTTCTCCCCTCCCCAGTCACTGTTTCTTCCTTCTCCAGTCACTGTTTCTTCCCCTCCAGTCACTGTTTCTCCTTCCCAGTCACTGTTTCTTCCTTCTCCAGTCACTGTTCTTCTTCTCCAGTCACTGTTTCTCCCCTCCAGTCACTGTTCTTCCTTCTCCAGTCACTGTTTCTTCCTTCTCCAGTCACTGTTTCTCCCTCCCAGTCACTGTTTCTTCCTTCTCCAGTCACTGTTCTTCCTTCCCAGTCACTGTTTCTTCTCTCCAGTCACTGTTTCTTCCCTCTCCAGTCACTGTTCTTCCTTCTCCAGTCACTGTTTCTCCTCCCAGTCACTGTTTCTTCCCTCCAGTCACTGTTTCTTCCTTCTCCAGTCACTGTTTCTCCCTCCAGTCACTGTTTCTTCCTCCAGTCACTGTTTCTCCCTCCCAGTCACTGTTTCTTCCTTCTCCAGTCACTGTTTCTCCCCTCCAGTCACTGTCTCTTCCTTCTCCAGTCACTGTCTCTTCCTTCTCCAGTCACTGTCTCTCCCTCCCAGTCACTGTTTCTTCCTTCTCCAGTCACTGTTTCTTCCTTCTCCAGTCACTGTTTCTTCCTTCTCCAGTCACTGTTTCTCCCCTCCCCAGTCACTGTTTCTTCCTTCTCCAGTCACTGTTTCTCCCCTCCCCAGTCACTGTCTCTTCCTTCTCCAGTCACTGTCTCTTCCTTCTCCAGTCACTGTTCTCCCTCCCCAGTCACTGTTTCTCCCTGTCCAGTCACTGTCTCTTCCTTCTCCAGTCACTGTTTCTCCCCTCCCAGTCACTGTTTCTCCCCTCCCAGTCACTGTTTCTCCCCTCCCAGTCACTGTTTCTTCCTTCTCCAGTCACTGTTTCTCCCTCCCAGTCACTGCTCTTCCTTCTCCAGTCACTGTTTCTCCCCTCCAGTCACTGTTTCTCCCTCCAGTCACTGTTTCTCCCTCCCCAGTCACTGTCTCTTCCTTCTCCAGTCACTGTCTCTTCCTTCTCCAGTCACTGTCTCTCCCCTCCCCAGTCACTGTTTCTTCCTTCTCCAGTCACTGTTTCTTCCTTCTCCAGTCACTGTTTCTTCCTTCTCCAGTCACTGTTTCTCCCCTCCCCAGTCACTGTTTCTTCCTTCTCCAGTCACTGTTTCTCCCCTCCCCAGTCACTGTCTCTTCCTTCTCCAGTCACTGTCTCTTCCTTCTCCAGTCACTGTCTCTCCCCTCCCCAGTCACTGTTTCTTCCCTGTCCAGTCACTGTCTCTTCCTTCTCCAGTCACTGTCTCTCCCCTCCCCAGTCACTGTTTCTCCCTCCCAGTCACTGTCTCTTCCTTCTCCAGTCACTGTTTCTCCCCTCCCCAGTCACTGTTTCTCCCCTCCCCAGTCACTGTCTCTCCCTCCCCAGTCACTGTTTCTTCCCTGTCCAGTCACTGTCTCTTCCTTCTCCAGTCACTGTTTCTCCCCTCCCCAGTCACTGTTTCTCCCCTCCCCAGTCACTGTCTCTTCCTTCTCCAGTCACTGTTTCTCCCCTCCCAGTCACTGTTTCTCCCCTCCCAGTCACTGTTTCTCCCCTCCCAGTCACTGTCTCTTCCTTCTCCAGTCACTGTCTCTTCCTTCTCCAGTCACTGTCTCTCCCCTCCCCAGTCACTGTTTCTCCCCTCCCCAGTCACTGTTTCTCCCCTCCCCAGTCACTGTTTCTTCCTTCTCCAGTCACTGTTTCTCCCCTCTCCAGTCACTGTTTCTTCCTTCTCCAGTCACTGTTTCTTCCTTCTCCAGTCACTGTTTCTCCCCTCTCCAGTCACTGTTTCTTCCTTCTCCAGTCACTGTTTCTTCCTTCTCCAGTCACTGTTTCTTCCTTCTCCAGTCACTGTTTCTCCCCTCTCCAGTCACTGTCTCTTCCTTCTCCAGTCACTGTTTCTCCCTCCCCAGTCACTGTTTCTCCCCTCCCCAGTCACTGTTTCTTCCTTCTCCAGTCACTGTTTCTCCCCTCTCCAGTCACTGTTTCTTCCTTCTCCAGTCACTGTTTCTTCCTTCTCCAGTCACTGTTTCTCCCTCTCCAGTCACTGTTTCTTCCTTCTCCAGTCACTGTTTCTTCCTTCTCCAGTCACTGTCTCTTCCTTCTCCAGTCACTGTTTCTTCCTTCTCCAGTCACTGTCTCTTCCTTCTCCAGTCACTGTTTCTTCCCTGTCCAGTCACTGTTTCTTCCCTGTCCAGTCACTGTCTCTTCCTTCTCCAGTCACTGTTTCTTCCTTCTCCAGTCACTGTTTCTTCCTTCTCCAGTCACTGTTTCTTCCTTCTCCAGTCACTGTTTCTTTCTTCTCCAGTCACTGTCTCTTCCTTCTCCAGTCACTGTTTCTTCCCTGTCCAGTCACTGTCTCTTCCTTCTCCAGTCACTGTTTCTCCCCTCCCCAGTCACTGTTTCTCCCCTCCCCAGTCACTGTCTCTTCCTTCTCCAGTCACTGTTTCTCCCCTCCCCAGTCACTGTTTCTCCCCTCCCAGTCACTGTCTCTTCACTCTTCTACACTTCCTTGGCTACTCACCTTCTCTATCACTAATTTGTTACCTCAGTATACATGTACATCTTTGCTTTACTCTACAAACTCTTCAGTAGGTATCCCCTCTCTATCCCAGACTTCACGGCTTTTATCCTTAACACACATACATATAGTACAGCAGCTGCCAGTACATTATGCATACGCGAGCGCGAAGCTGGGCACGCATAGAAAAGTACATCCGTACGTACGGGTAGACGCGATAGACGTACACATAAATGCTATCTAGACAATTTCCAGGAAACTTCTCTGCAGTAAAGAATGTATGATTATAATAGAACTCTGACCATGTAGCTCGTACATCTTGACAATAAAGTACAGTTAATTTACCATCACAGAGCATCTCCCACAGCATTTGCTGGTTGAATACAATTGGCCCGCTCTGTGGAAGTTTATAGTTTTTTATGAATCGGGCAGAAAGAAGAAAGCACAGACCACACGTATATTAATATATACTAATGCGGCGATTGCACATTTACGGTTAGAGTTTTAATTAGAGTCTGAGCTCGATATCTACTGATTACTGATTAATTCATTCATTACCATATGCGAAGCTTCTACCTGTGCGGCGCCCAGAGCGTCGGCAAAACGACCCTAATTAGGGAATTGAACAGGCGGCCCGAGCTGGCAAGTCTCCGGATTGAAGTTATTGACGAGGTGGCTCGCAGTTTGATCAAACAAGACGGCATCGATTTGAATGTGTTCCAAGACTACAGGAATCACCAGGAGCAGTTCTATCAGTTTAATGTGAGCTTTCAGTCTTTTAGGCTTTTTATTAACCACGCAGAAATTTTATTTTATTTTATTTTATTTAATATTATGATTCAGAAAAAGGCGCCTAAAATTAAATAATGAGGCGCTTTAAACTTGATAATGAGTCGCTTAAAACTAGATAATGAGGCGCCTAAAACTAATAGATAATGAGGCGCCTAAAACTACTACACAATAAGGCGCCTAAAACTAATAGATAGTGAGGCGCCTAAAACTAGATAATGAGGCACCTAAAACTAATAGATAATGAGGCACCTAAAACTAGATAATGAGGCACCTAAAACTAATAGATAATGTGGCACCTAAAACTAATAGACAATGAGGCACCTAAAACTAATAGATAATGAGGCACCTAAAACTAATAGATAATGAGGCGCCTAAAACTAATAGATAATGAGGCACCTAAAACTAATAGATAATGAGGCGCCTAAAACTAATAGATAATGAGGCACCTAAAACTAATAGATAATGAGGCACCTAAAACTAATAGATAATGAGGCGCCTAAAACTAATAGATAATGAGGCACCTAAAACTAGATAATGAGGCACCTAAAACTAATAGATATTGAGGCGTCTAAAACTAAATAATGCGGCGCCTAAAACTGCTAGATAATGAGGCACCTAAAACTAATAGATAATGAGGCACCTAAAACTAATCGATAATGAGGCGCTTTAAACTTGATGAGTCGCTTAAAACTAGATAATGAGGCGCCTAAAACTAATAGATAGTGAGGCGCCTAAAACTAATAGATAATGAGGCGCCTAAAACTAATAGATAATGAGGCGCCTAAAACTAATAGATAATGAGGCGCCTAAAACTAATAGATAATGAGGCGCCTAAAACTAATAGATAGTGAGGCGCCTAAAACTAATAGATAATGAGGCGCCTAAAACTAATAGATAATGAGGCGCCTAAAACTAATAGATAATGAGGCGCCTAAAACTAATAGATAATGAGGCGCCTAAAACTAATAGATAATGAGGCGCCTAAAACTAATAGATAATGAGGCGCCTAAAACTAATAGATAATGAGGCGCCTAAAACTAATGGATAATGAGGCGCCTAAAACTAATAGATAATGAGGCGCCTAAAACTATTAGATAATGAGGCGCCTAAAACTAATAGATAATGAGGCGTCTAAAACTAATAGATAATGAGGCACCTTAAACTACGCTTCTAGATAATGAGGCTTCAAGGTTCCAAATGATGATGCGCCACAAATTAATAATGATTAGCAGCATTAAAAGGCTTTGTTTATTCGTGAGGCTCAAGCCCAAAATTTTTCATCTCCGTTCCAGTCGGATGGTAAGCAGTGCTTACCATAGACTATTTGGCTTCTGACTGAGCCATAGATATTTTTTCTCTCCGTTCCGGTCGGCATGGTAAGCAATGCTTATCAATAGACATTCAGTCGGCTGGGGTAGAAAAATAAGCAAAAATGTACATTTAAGTAGCCTGTTTCTAGACTGAAAGCACACTGGTCCCTGTACAAGAGGAATGGGCAACACGAACAGTATAAGAAACGTTCTTTTCCTAGCCCCAGTCAGTTCAAACAGAGAAGCTGATCCATCTCCTTACTCGTCTAGCTTTTTGACAGCTTATTCAGTCGTGCTTTATACTACAGTGGTTCTTTGACTCCTTAAGTTTTCGTTTCCTATACTTTATCTGTCTCAGTCTGGTTTGAGCCGAATACTAAAATCAGTTCTCAAAGAGCTTTGAAATGGCCCAAGTGGACGAAATGTCTGAACTCATGACATCGGACGACGAGGACTACCTCTTATCAGATGATTCTTCTGGTGAGTCAGATGTTCTGGACAGTGTTGATGAGGACGTACAGGTTGCTGATGAGTTGTCGTGGCGGCCTGCTATCGTTGGGAACGACGCATCGACGAGAGATATCGAGTTTTTCGGAACACCTGGCCTGAATCCTGGAATAATAGTGCCTGCCGATGTTGAGAACTCAACTTCCTTCTTCTTAGGTTTATTCCTGTCTGATTCGTTGTTTGAAGATCTAGCTATGTGGACTAACCGTAGAGCTTGGGCAGCAATTCATTCATTGGATGCTGATGACCTGCCTGTGAGTTTGTTACAGTGGAACGAATGTAGCGCAAACGAAGTCAAGAAGTTGATTGGAATGTACCTGTACATGGGAAGCAACAAGAAGACTGAGATGAATGACTACTGGAGTACTGGCAGCTACCACTCGACACCATACTTTCAAGCACCTGAGGCGCTCTCTAGAGACCGCTTCAAGCAATTGCTCGGCTTTCTTCGCTTTTATGATTGCCTTGAGGATCCCACACCTGGTGATCCGTTGTACAAGATTCGTCCATTTTTGAACAATTTGCGTGACACCTGCGTGAACATCTACAGACCTGACGAAGAAATAAGTGTTGACGAATCGTTGGTTCTTTACAAAGGACGATTAGGCTTCAAGCAATACATTCCAACTAAGCGCGCCAGGTATGGCATCAAGGTGTACTGTGCTTGTGAGTCTGAAACAGGCTACTTGTTCAACTTTCGAGTTCATGCTACTCCGGAGGAGAATCGTAGATTTGCTTTAGATCCACAAAGCGGAAACCTGTCATTCAGCGAAAAAATTGTTGTCGAGCTTTGCCAAGATCTGTTGGACCAAGGCTACCGCATTTTTGCCGACAAGTGGTTTGGTTCTTATCGGTTGGCTAAGTACCTCCTGGATCGAGATACTCATCTGACTTGCACCATACGAGCTGACCGAGGCGTGCCGATTGAGCTCAGGCAGTTAAATGTGCCGCCCAATGATGTCGGCTTCATGCGCAAGGGTGCCGTACTGGCCGCAAAGATTGTTGAAAGAAAGGAAAGCGGTCTAAAAACGTTGTATTTGCTGGACACAAATGAGGCAGCATCAAAAGTTCCAGTCCGACGAATCGCCCGAGGTGGAGCAGCGGCTGCAGTGCAGAAGTGCCGCTCAGCTTTGAGTTACAACCGCTGCATGGGCGGCGTCGATCGAATGGACGGCCACATGCAGCCCTACCAGCCTGCTCGGAAAACCAGAAAATGGTTTTTGAAACTTGGTTTGCACCTGTGCTTGCAGATGGTCCGAAATGCTTGGATTGTATACTGTAAGTGCGGCGGCCGAAAGGTGTTCGTTAAGTTTCTGGAAGCCAGCATTCGTGAATTCGTGCAGAGCACTGGGATGAGCAGAAGGCGAGCAGCCGCTGCAGCTCAAGCCTTCGGCCAAGTCAGCCCGCATTTCCCAATGCGAATTGCGGCCCGAGAAAGTCAGCCAAGGCCAACTAAGCGGTGTCGCGTCTGCTACCGAGCTGAAAGAATCAAACGATCAATTTACTGCTGCCCTGCGTGTCCAGGTGAACCAGGACTGTGTCTGGAGACCTGCTTTCAGCAATGGCATTCTTGAATTCTTGACAGTTTTTGTTCCCAGTGCACGCATGCTGGAAGAATATTTCCTGCTATATTCCCTTCTATACGTGTGCCTGAAAGAAAATTGAGGAAATGGGTTTCTCCCAGTTAGCTTCTTCTTTCTGAGACTATAATTAAAAATTAATTCAGAATACTAGTGGCGCTAACATCTCGAGTTGCTGAGAATGCGCCATAAAATTGTTTGAATGAATGCCAAAAACGAATCGTTTGTATACTTCGTGATAAAACATCTTTAAAGATCTAAGAAACAAGTGATAGTAATTAAATAACATTTACTTTTTCTGTTATCAATTCTGTCCTGCTCCAAATACGGGTTTATGCGGGGGCAAAGAGGGCAACTGCCCCCCAAACAACTTACATCTGTGGCGCCCCCAGCTGCGCAGCTCGCCTTTGTTGTGTCTTTTCCCTTTGCTGCCGCCTCCTAGGTACAAAAATTCTGCACTACTTAATAATTTCCTGGGTCAAAAAAATCTGCATCCGCCTCTGTTCTGCTGACATTTTTCATGTCCCAGTTTTCATGTTTGCATCATACGCTGGTACGAGTAGATTGTTTCTCTTCAGAAAATTTTAATTAACTTACGCGTACGGTGTTACTCAATTTATTCTTACTCAATTGTTTTCTCACTCAGCAAAAATATACATCAAATTTATATAAACGAAAACTGATCTTACTGTATACAGTTGTATTTCAAGGAAGCTGAAATTTTTGTACCGTCTGTTGGTTATTTTGATTGAGAAAGAGATCTAAACTACGAGTAAAAAAATCAGGGAAGCTATCGTTCTAAAAGTTCTGCTTACCATAGCCGACCGGAACGGAGTGTGAATTTTACCATAGATTATATTTGATCTGAATCATCTGACTTCTGCCTAGACTGAAACTAGGGTGTGCGCATGGTAAGCAGTGCTTACCATCAGACTTTTGGAGGTTAAAACAAAGGACTTCAAATTAAATTTACGTCAAGCCAACTGACTAGCAAGCTAAAAAACTTTGCCCATTTGAATTGCCACAGCTGAAGCTGGTCAGCCGCTATCTGGATATGGCTCGACAAGACCGACTTGATGACGATTCTAGCGACAGATTGAAGCTGTACGACAGATCTGGGCTTGACGCTGTCAACTACATCTGCACTTATCTGCCTCATCTGAGCCATCGGATGCTGGGGGAGGCGGCTGTGAAGCATCTGATTGACGAGTGAGCGGTGATTTTGTATTGATCTGTAACGGAGAAAAGTACATGTAACATATGCTGTTAGCTCGTTGACTTAAGTCACTGACTTACTCATCCGGTCACTGGTTCACTACTTGTGCATCACTGGTTCACTACTTGTGCATCACTGGTTCACTACTTGTGCATCACTGGTTCACTACTTGTGCATCACTGGTTCACTACTTGTGGATCACTGGTTCACTACTTGTGGATCACTGGTTCACTACTTGTGCATCACTGGTTCACTACTTGTGCATCACTGGTTCACTACTTGTGCATCACTGGTTCACTACTTGTGCATCACTGGTTCACTACTTGTGGATCACTGGTTCACTACTTGTGCATCACTGGTTCACTACTTGTGCATCACTGGTTCACTACTTGTGGATCACTGGTTCACTACTTGTGGATCACTGGTTCACTACTTGTGGATCACTGGTTTACTACTTGTGGGTCACGGGTTCACTACTTGTGGGTCATAGATTCACGAGGTTACACGGATTCATGTGGCATTCCTAATCTTTTGATTCACAATTGGTATCCCTTGATTCCCAGGATATCACAGATTCACAGGGAATCACAAATTCACGGGTATCACAGATTCACGGGTATCACAGATTCACGGGTATCACAGATTCACGGGGGTATCACAGATTCACAGGAAAGCACAGATTCACGGGTATCACAGATTCACGGGTATCACAGATTCACGGGTATCACAGATTCACGGGTATCACAGATTCACGGGGGTATCACAGATTCACGGGGGTATCACAGATTCACAGGGAAGCACAGATTCACGGGTATCACAGATTCACGGGTATCACAGATTCACGGGGGTATCACAGATTCCCAGGGAAGCACAGATTCACGGGAAATCACAGATTCACAATACACTGATCAAAAGAAATTTCCCGCCGCTGCCGAATGCACAGATACTCCAGCAGTAGCGCATCCGTATCGTTCATCGTGATGGACCCCCAAGCAGAGTTTATCGAGCACGACAACGTGAGACTGCCGCCTCAACTACCGGAGCTGCAAAAGTACACAGAGAACTTGAGGCAGCTACTCGAACAGCGGGGCATCCCGAGGGTCGACTTGCCTGAACGCGATTTGGATATTCGAGTGCAACGAGTTTCCGAACTGTTGCTTAACAGGGACGGAAATAGAAAAGAACTCGACGATTGACTAACTACTGAAGTTTCAGTAGTACCGTCTGACCATTAATTTCCTTGAGTAGTATTTATTTCAAATGTTTATTAAAATTGTATACTTTACACTCCAAATACACGTGTCATACCGCTCGATCTTTTATCAGATAAGTTTACTTAAATATACAACGTAAAGTTTTGCATATAAGCATGCCAATAAAATTGCATTAGATAGACTCCATAAAGTGAAACATAATTGTAACATGTAGATAATGGCTAGTTACTAAATTTACAAAAATCAAGGCTCTAAGCACTGATCAAGGATAAAGGATATTAGACTGAGATAAAGAGTAAAGCAAAAATCATAGCTGAAAGGACGCTGCGATGAAAAGGAGGGACGCTGAGATGAAAGGGAGGAACGCTGAGTTGAAGGAAAGGACGCTGAGATGAAAGAAGGGACCCTGAGATGAAAGGGAGGGACGCTGAGATGAAGGAAAGGACGCTGAGATGAAGGAAGGGACCCTGAGATGAAAGGAGGGACGCTGAGATGAAGGGAGGGACGCTGAGATGAAGGAAGGGACCCTGGGATGAAAGGAGGGACGCTGAGATGAAGGGAGGGACGCTAAGATAAAAGGAGGGACGCTGAGATGAATGGAGGGACTCTGAGATGAAGGGAGGGACCCTGAGATGAAGAGAGGGACCCTGAGATGAAGAGAGGGACGCTGAGATGAAGGAAGGGACCCTGAGATGAAAGTGAGGGACGCTGAGATGAAGGAAGGGACCCTGGGATGAAAGGAGGGACGCTGAGATGAAGGGAGGGACGCTAAGATAAAAGGAGGGACGCTGAGATGAATGGAGGGACTCTGAGATGAAGGGAGGGACCCTGAGATGAAGAGAGGGACCCTGAGATGAAGAGAGGGACGCTGAGATGAAGGAAGGGACCCTGAGATGAAAGTGAGGGACGCTGAGATGAAGGAAAGGACGCTGAGATGAAGGAAGGGACCCTGAGATGAAAGGAGGGACGCTGAGATGAAGGGAGGGACGCTGAGATGAAGGAAGGGACCCTGAGATGAAAGGGAGGGACGCTGAGATGAAGGGAGGGACTCTGGGATTAAGAGTCACAGCATTTCCTCTTCACTGTAACTTCCATTGCCAGATTTGAATCTGCTGCATAGCAACTCGTCAAAGCAGCATTTTATTGCCTAGCCGCCTTCTCTCCTTGACTGCCGGTCTCCATGGCAACAGTTCTGCCAGGCCGGCCCAGAAGAAAATAAGTGGCCAGAAGGCCTCGGCCTTTGATCTGCACTTCGCCGCGTCCCTCAAACTGGTAGCCGTGTTTTAGTAGGGCTCTGAAAATTTAGTCGGCAATATTGCTATCTGACTACTGATTAGATGATGAGTTATAAGTAGTAGACAATAAAACTGGATCAAATTAGACACACTTTTTAAACTGATTTATTGATTGGTTTGCTCATAGATTAGTACACTCGTACATATCGACTTGAACTTATGGATTATAGATTTACAAATATTTTTTATTTCCTAATTTGCTAATAATAGGCGAGGGGATTGCTTGGCAATTTTGATAGCCTCATTCTTTCGGGACTGATCGATTAATTCATGAACTGAATAAATTTCTTTAATCAAAAAATTACGTAGGTGTATAGTTAACTGGTTAATTGACTTGAAAAAATGAATCATCATATTACTCGTATAAATTAAATTTTTAAAGGATTGATAGATAGTTCGTAATTTGATTGACTGAGTGATAGACTGGTTGATAGACTGACTGATTGATTGATTGATGGGTTGATTGATTGATTGATTAATAGATTGATTGATTGATTGATTAATTGATTGATTGATTGATTGATTAACGGATTGATTAATGGATTGATTGATTGATTGATTGAATGATTGATTAATGGATTGATTGATTGATTGATTGAGCTGCATGGCAAAGAACTGGCTGCTCTTACTCTCGCGAGCTGGGACTGACGTGGATGCGGCCCGGCACGCCCTGGCCCTCCATCTGGGAGGCGACGCTCACCGCGGCGCCGAACAGGCAGAAGCGCGGCATTTTGTCGCCGACAACCCCGGCCACCACCGGGCCCGTGTGCAGCCCGACGCGGATCTGGGGGGGGGGGAGTGGACAATCAATGACCGATTGAGCTTCTGGCGAGTTTCGGGTGCTAAATGCGAGTATTTTTTCTCGATCTGTCATTAGGTCTGTCACACTTTTCTGCTTAGGTCTGTCACACTTTTCTGCTTAGGTCTGTCACACTTTCCTGCTTAGGTCTGTCACACCTTCCTACTTAGGTCTGTCACACTTTCCTACTTAGGTCTGTCACACTTTCCTGCTTAGGTCTGTCACACTTTCCTGCTTAGGTCTGTCACACTTTCCTGCTTAGGTCTGTCACACTTTCCTGCTTAGGTCTGTCACACTTTCCTGCTTAGGTCTGTCACACTTTCCTGCTTAGGTCTGTCACACTTTCCTACTTAGGACTGTCACTTTCCTACGAGGGGCAGACAGAAAGTTCTCGAACTTTGATTTTGTAGCATATACAGTTAGTTAAATTATGTTTTGTTTGACTCTACCGAATAGACTAACATTTCAGTAATATTCTGACACCAATATTTTGTCATCATGTCTTAATTTAGATTTTCCGCAGTACGAGCTACTACTCAACAAAGCCCATCCTTTCGGCTAAAATGGAAGATGCAGTGCAGAACCAGCACTCAATCGTGTTCTTTTTGCACTCTAAAGGCCATCAAGGATCTGAAATCGTTCGTGACCAACAGTCAGTCTTTGGTGACCGTGCTCTCTCTCGCAGCACAGTTTATTCCTGGATCGGGACTGGCAAGCGGTCAGGACACCTTGAAAGACGATCCTAGATGTGGTAGACCTGCAACATCAACTTCTCGAGCAAATGGTGACCGTGCGCACCAGCTGGTGCTTGCAGACCGCGGCTCACTGTTGATGATGTGGCCAGCCTTCTTGGCATTTCACATGGCGCAGCTCATCAGATCCTATCGAATGAGCTGGCATGAGCAAGGTGCTCGATGGGTGCCACGCCTGTTATTGCAGAAACAGAAGAATGAGCGGGTGCGGCAGTGTCATGCAATAAAGGAGAAGCTGGAGAAGCTGGGTGAAAACTTTTGGCGTCGAATCGTTACCGCTGACGAAACCTGGTTACCACACTACAATCCTGAAACCAAGCAGCAGTCCAAAGTTTTGGGGCCCCTGGAGAGCCCACCCCAACCAAGGCCAGTGCAGTACCAGCTGTCACCAAAACGATGGTAACAGTTTTCTGGGACTGTGAAGGAGTCATCTTCATTGACTACCTGGAGAAGGGCCAGACCGTTAACTCTGAGCGCTACATTGCATCCCTGGCTGATTTGCAGTCGCAGCTGGTCAATCCGACCTGGGAAGCTGCATGCTGGATTCTCCTGCAGCATGACAATCAATGCACGGCCGCACACATCCCGAGCCACACTGGCAGAAATACGCAGAAAAAACTGGAGAATTCTGCCACATCCACCATACAGCCCTGATCTGGCACCTAGCGATTACCACCTCTTCAGTCCGATGAAGGATGCCCTCCGTGGTTGGCGTTACAGCATTGAAAAGGCGTGACATTGAGAAGTGGTTTAGAGATCAACTCAAAGAGCCGCTGGGATCAAGAAGTTGCCAGAGCGCTGGGAGCGCTGCATTAATGCTGATGGAGATTACTTTGAAAAACTCTAAAATTCAAACTGAGCAGACTTACCCTTCTGGTTTTATGAACCAAAGTCCGAGAACTTTTTAACTGCCCCTCGTACTTAGGTCTGTCACACATTTATTGTTAAATCTATCTGTCACACATTTATTGTTAAATCTATCACACTTTTTTGTTTAGATTTATCGCGCTATCTTAGATCTGTCACATTTGCTTGTATCCGTCACGCTTTCACAGATTTCGCAGCATGTGGTTTACAGTACTACACTACAGTACGTCAAAAAAGGACCAAAAAAGTTTGTTTGCTTTTTGCTTTGCAGCAGCCTTCGCGTGTAAATATCAAAAGTATAATTTGGTATTAATTAATTATTTTTATTGTCTTCAGTGCCGAATTTATAGACGCACAGTTATCCACACTACTATCTCTTAGTATTATCCCTAATTAATTCTTAAAAAATCAGAGTACCTTATAGTAGTTTAGTTTCTTTTAAATTTTATACGAGCATGTTTCTTTTATTTCTACTGACAGTAGTTCAGAATGAAACTGCAATGGAAAAAAACGCACTTTTAACTTGACTAATCAAACTAATGTTAGACTGTTACTGAAGTAAAGTTATAATATTGTTTTGATGTCTGATCAAATGAACATATTGCTTATTAAGGCCGCGTCGCATCAGTACTTCTTGACGAACTTGGTCCAGCTCGGGTCGGTCTCGATGGCGTCGCCGACGCTCGAGTCAGCGAAGTCCAGCATGCGGCAGGCGCTGCTGGCCCGGTTGAACAGGACGGCCCGGCACTCCCAGCGCTGCACGCAGAGCCACAGGCAGTGAAACTCCGAGCTCACCGAGGCGTCAGTGTAGCAGTAGACAGGACTGATGTTGCCCAGCCTCAGGAACTCCGCTCGTCGAAGGTATTCGCTGTTCGGCGTCGCGATCGGCTGGCAGACAAATTTTGTCGCTGAGTTGGCTGGCTGATCTCTCAGACCGGCGTTGCTGACCACCAGAAAGTCGTCGTCAGGGCTATTGTTATTCGGCGAGTGGTTCATCCATTCCGTATCGTTGAGCACCGGAAACAGCGAGCCGTTGGCGAATCTCCAGCCGCTGCGAGACCACTTAGCCTCAACCAGCAGGTCCGTCACTCCGATGTAGTAATAGTCAAGCCAGTGATTGACGGCTCGGATGGCAGTCAGGTCCGTCAGCAGCTCTCCTCCGATGCTCAGGCACAGTCTGGCTGCGTCGCACCAGCTGGAAACGCTGGTGTTGTTGCCGATGAAGACGCAGCTGCCCAGCCTGTCGATAAACGGAGCGACGCAGAGTCCAGTTGCTATGGCAACGAGGCCGCCGCCGAACAGACACAGGAATAGCAGCTCTTTCGGCATCTTTCGACAACGAGAATTAAAGTACGTAGACTCAAACGTACGAGCGTAGCTGCTATATAGCATTCCTCAGCTCTTGAAACCCCCAATGGCAACTCGGGTTTTTCCGCCACTAATTGGCGGGAGAAAAGTGGCAATGCTAAGGTGCTTAGCAATTGCATTTCGCATTGTTCCATAGGAAGTCAGCTGCGCGCTCCCATACAGCTAGGGGGGGGGGGGGGTTACCGGTGCGTTTGTTCTCGCATAAAAAAATGCACAAAACTTCTCAGCGGCTGCTGCCAATGTTTTTTCTTAATTATAACGAGCAAATAACTTCGGTGTTTTGGCATCTGGGCAAAAAGAAGGAACTGTCTATATTTTACAGAAAAACCTACATGACTTGCGGGAAAGATTAAATTATTCAGCTCCTGGTGTAGTCTGGCTGGTACAAGGACCGCTAGAGATACATGGATTGGACGCTTTATTTCATAGAAAATCTTCGACTCCGTCAGTCACGACCTTCAGTTATGTACCAGATTATAAGCTCAAGCCAAACCTGCAGTTTCCACTGTGGCACAGGTGAGGACACCTGGCCGACAGCTTGGATCATGTCCATGGCCTGCTCAGCCACCCGGCTGGCATGCTCCGGAGTGGGGTCG